>CAHIKZ030005299.1:2342500-2502500 GCA_903632075.3 Acanthosepion pharaonis
TATATATAGAGAGAGAGCTATAGATATGTACATGTGTGTGTGTATGTAATAGATAGAGATAGAAACGGACAGTGATGCTGATAAAATCAATATAATAGTGATCAATAAGTTTGATATTATACGCTGATAAAACCCAAGAATATAAATTTGCTTTGTCCTGCTGTTTTTTTTTATTGGAATAGTGATATTTTAATCGGATATTGTGACTGGATGGAGTGGTGATATTCAATTGGATATTGATTTCAGTGAGAAATATAAAAGTCAGAAACTATTTATAAATAAATTCCAACCTGAAACGGAAAAATAAGATTAGAGAAACGCTAAATCCATAACTACAGCTCTCGGTCAGTTTGTCACCGTCTGGCCAGTTTCACCTGCCGATACGGTTTCGATTCCTGCGAGAGGAACTAAAACTGAGAATCGAATTTGTTCAACGAAGGAACGCAAGGTGAACTGTCCTCACGACGTGTAAAGAAACACGAATTCTGTTTTCAGTGCACTGGAATTTAAATCATGGATTCATCTGGTACAGTCAGTGTGTAAGTTGTTGACACTTGAACAACTTCGCTGCTATTTTTGTTTTTCCCAATAGTGTAACAAACTAGATCTTCCCTTAGGTCAGCGGGTATTCTGACTGCCCATCTAGCGCTCTCTAGATGTCACACACAGTCACCTCTGTACATCTTGACGACTTCTTAGTCGCCACTGACTCTCGTCAATTTCCTACTGTCCATCTACCCATTTCTCTATCACAGCCTGTCACTGACTCTTTCTAGAATGCATTCTGGCTATATAGACAACGTCCGGAGTTCCCTACTTTCTGGTTGAGTGGCACTTGATCCCGAAAAACTAAATTAATTTTTTTCTTTGTTTTACACCCAAACAAGGCGATAATGCCTCTCGGACGGAAGGTGAGATTGAAAGAAAACGAGATGATGCTGATGAGGTGAAAGAATAAAAGAACAGAAATCCGAAAGACAGAAGATGGTGACTGATGTTGTATTTAGATTTTGGAAGATCGTAGATTGCAAGGAAGCAAAAAACAGGAAGAGAGTTTCACAGGCGAGAAATAAGAAAGAAGAAGCTATTAGTTGTATTAAGCTATTTCCACGATAAAACGGTGAGACCTAGTTGCCAATCTAGTAGTACGCTTAAACTGATATCGAGGTACTCGTGTTGAAGACTCATTAGAACAACTGCCATGAAAGTATTTATAGACAAGACAGAGAGGAGTTGCAACACAGCAGTTGGAAAACGATTGAAGATGAGATGCCAGGACAGGACCGATAACATTACAAGCCTTTTTTTTTTGGGAATTTTTCGAAGATCACGAGATAAATAGCAGAAGCACCAGGCCAAACATGGCACCGATATTCAGTACACGGACGAAAGGAAGATTCATAAATATTCAGGAAATCCTATATGGTGACAATGTAATATATATTTTTTTAAGTTGTGACAAGTCGTTATTGTTGGTGATAAATCACCAACCGCTTCAGATCCAGGTAAGATCCTTTACAGTAACCTTGACTACGTCAGTTCCCTAAGTTATTAAACGATCACGGGACGTTGTGGCACAAAATAACCAGACTGGAATTTCAATTAAGTCAAACGGCTATAGTTATAAAAAACAGAAACTGATAGGTAAAAGATACAAAAAATTCTATTAAACGTAGAAAAAACTTTAAGACATTCCATACAAATAAGATTGCAATTATTATAAAGCTAGTGATTATTAAACATCTTGAAAAATTAGTTTGCCTTATGTATATGTGGGATATCCCTAAATCTTTGTTCTAAAATTTATACACAGGCTTTTCGGGCTACATTTGACAGAGTCAACGTTTTTATTTTATCAGATTGGTTTGGAATATCTGTAAACAGTAAACGGCATTATGACAGCTGGTCGCTTTAGTTTTAGTGGTGTCAATGTTAACTGACACGAACGAGTGGACGCAACCTGAATATTTGAAAAGGGTAACGTGCATTATGATAATTCGTGCCGGGCACCAAAATGATACAATTATGACAGCTGCTAAATGTTCTTCGAGCACCTTGAAAAACAATAAGACATGAAAAAAATAGGCTATCCATAAGGACACCGTAAAGGCCACGCGGGCCAGATTCCGAAGACGGATCGAGGCCGTGGTAGATGTTGGGGATGGCGTCTTTTGATTATTATAACCAGTATGCCACTTTTCTAGTTTGTCAATAAATAGATTTTTGATTTGAATATTAAATTTGTTTCAAATGAAACAGAGAAATTTAGCTCGTACACTTTGTATGAATATTAACAATATTATTTTTAAACAGTTCGCCTTCTTATGCAATCATCCCAAACATCAAAGTGAAGATATATGGGAGTATATAATGAATATATATAGGAGTATGTAAGGAATATATATAGGACTTTATAAGGAATATGTATAGGAGTATATATGGAATATATATAGGAGTATGTAAGGAATATATATATAGGATTTTATAAGGAATATGTATAGGGTATATATGGAATATATATAGGAGTACATAAAGAATATATATATATATATATATATATATATAAGACTTGATAAGGAATATCTATAGGGTATATATGGAATATATATAGGAGCACGTAAGGAATATATATAGGACTTTATAAGGAATATGTATAGGAGCATATATGGAATATATATAGAAGTATGTAAGAAATATATATATATATATATGAAGAAATTTTCTTCATTCTGTCGGATTTATATCCATTTATATTTGCTAACATATATATATATATATATAGGACTTTAAGGAATATGTATAGGAGTATGTAAGGAATTTATATAGGAGTACAAATGGAATATATATATATATAGGACTTGATAAGGGATATCTATAGGGGTATATATTGAATATATATATAGGAGTATGTAAGGAATATATATAGGACTTTATAAGGTATATGTATAGGAGTATATAAGGTTATATATAGAAGTATGTAAGGAATATATATAGGAGTATATAAGGAAACATTAGGCATTCATTGACCAATATTTCTGTTAAAACATTCTTTCAGGATAAATAGGTTTGTCAAGTCTGTTATTGCTTTTTCTGTTATTGATGCGTGCTTCCTTTCTAACATTTTTTGAGCTATTCCAAAATGTCACCATTATCATTATGTCACTATTTTCTCTTTTAGTGACGTGTGCTATCCATTTTAATAGTTTTAGTCTCTGAAAGTCCTGAAGTGATGTGGTTCCTGTTATTTGGTACAGTTTTTTTGCATGTGCATTATTAGCGCTACTCCACAAGGTTAGAAGAAGGATGCCCTCCAAGACCTACTTTCTTGCGATTTGGGCTTTAAGGCTGTTTTTTTTTTATTTAAAAATTACCTGGTTTGTTTAATATTAGCTATGTTATGTTTTGTCTATTTCTCTGAGTAGTAGTAGTCATAGTAGAGTTCTCCGTGTCCGGAATAGCAACCGGGTTTGCTAGGGATAGCCACCCCATATTCGCCAGTGGATCTCTATTTATACTTCTTTATATTTGTTCTTTATAATTCACATACGATATTACAATCTGATTAATTAAATAAATGATTCTCCATGAATACGGCTATAGGGGGTTAAAGTCGTCTAGATAAACAACTTGAAAAAAAAACTGTTAAATAAATCGAATAAGTCTAATTGTTTAAAATATTGATGCAATCTCAGCACAGTATTTTGACAATTACACCTCATTGAACAATCGGATCACAATAATTGGATTAGTGTTACTAATTTATCGAGCGATAATTAGGGTAAATAAAAATTCTTATTGAATGGGGATCTAGCAGAATAATAGGCGAAGTATCTTATTTAAGTTATTAGTTGTTATTCTTAGGTTTCCTTTAAATTTATTATTCACTAACATAATTTTCAGCAATGTGTGTACGTTCATTGATTCCAGTTAGTTAACTGTTCTATTCAAATTGTTGTCTTACTTTGCACATTGTCAATTCAGTAAACGGAAGTCAAACCAACATTTCTAGATAAGATGAAAAAACATGTTAAATTATATCTCCGTGAAACGTGTACGGCGGTTATAGGCTTAGAAATTGGGATTTCTGCTTTGAGTTCAAATTCTCTCAAATACCCTTGTAAACGTATAAAACCATCTCTTCTCTCCCAGGTATGGGTAAAATAACATTGTAGACCACTCTCTAACCAGTCTAGAAGTAGTTAAACTCATTATCCAAATCAAGTTGGAAGTGGGGGTGGCAACTCCACCCCGTAGAAACATACATGTCATCGCAGCTAGCGTAGACACCATTGTTTTAAACCTATAAGCTCGCAGTGGCATTTACATGGTTGATAGAATTATATTACTGATAAAAGTATCATCAAAAGCGTGTGATGTGTGCAATAAGAATTAAAATACTCGTCCCAATAAAATCGCCGGCTAGGGATAATTACTCATGTTAATACAGGTTGCCCAGTAAAAAAAAAAAAACTCAAAAAAAAAAAAAGAAACTTATTCTCACTGTTTTATCTTTCAGGAATAATTGACCTTGAATAACCTTGAATAAATTTCTTGAATATTCATGAACTTGAATACTCATTCGACTCTCGCTTAATTACTTAACTCTGATTGGCTCTTTTATGATTTATTAATTGCTGCTCGGTCTTGGGAGTCGGCAAGTAAAGGTTATTTGCCGACAACTTTCTTCTTTCGCTCTACCCTTCCCGTGTGGCTGAACAGCTCACTGATTCTGAGTGTCAAGATATCGTACTTTTCAAAGAACGTCCGACGTGGGGATTGATGGAATATGCGGAAATTCCACCTGGATTTTTCAGTTACATCTATCGACATCAATTTCCAACGGTTGTCTCACGACTCTCTGAATTTACCGTATTTTTACAGGGCACCATGTATATCTGAAGATTTCTAAAAACTTTCTCAAGTTTAATTTCTTTCTGAATTTATTTCTCATTAGAGCATGACATAGCAGTTTAAATAAATTGGAAGGTCAGTCGACTGTACATCAATCAATATCGATTTCATTTAATATTTTATACAGATTTTCATTTGTGCTCGACGACGTCTGGCGCTGAATTACGACGTAACAAATGACTTTCAAAAAAAAAATGAGAAGAAATATGTTTTCGGAGAATGTTTAATGTGTACAAAAATAAAAGAAATAAATCAAACATTTAATCAATTTGTTCAACTTGAGATCACAATTCAGCGGATCGATTTACTTGATTCAGTAATTGATTATGGGATAGATTTTATCAAGTTTTATATATATATATATATATATATATATATATATATATATATATATATATAAATAAAAAAAAAAATGTAAACTGGAAATATATTTTAGGAAACGTATGAAAAATTATATTTGTTCCAACCAAGTAATGTTGATTTCAAATAAATATTAATAAGCGATCAATATTTGATCGCCAAGCAAAAAGGTGTGGTTCATTTTTTTGTGCACACTTTTATCGCTAATTGAAACTTTGAAAATCATTAAGTTGAAAAGAAATTTTTCTTTTTTCTCTTTGTAATAGTTAAATGACATCTTTTGTAGCTCGTATGGTTTTTTTTTTATTTCGTCTTAAATAACTATTACTATAGAGAATAGTTTTTTAGCAAACCAACACACCGAATGATTTAAATCTAGAAGAAACAACATGAAAGCTCAGGAAGAAACAGACAGAGTGTATTTTGAATTAACTCCTTAATTGCCATCATCCTAGTTCCGGACCGTTGAGCATTAATCAATTATAGTTAGAAATGTATAATTATTACTAGGAGTTTATGGACCTATAATTAATACCAGATTTCTTTAGAAAACTATAATCAAAACTGGCTTTTTTGTATTTTAATTTTTATAATTAATAACTGATTTTAACATGGGTGTTAATAGGTTACATTATTGCTATTACTTAGATCGTATATGCCTAGTGAAACAATATTTATCGACAGAAGAACCTAAATTATATTTTGTATTTATGCTTTATTTGTATAGGGTACCTACCAAATATGAAATGACAGTAAATACTAGCATTAGTGGAAGCGAGTGCAAGTCAATCTTTGGACTACAAAGGCACGCAGAGATTCGCAAAGAAAAAAAAGAAAAAAAAAAAAGAAGTGTAGGAACCCCAAACTATGTGTGTCTCATGTCACCCAACTTTATGCCTGATTTAGCGGCCATAATGTGTATACCTATATTATTTTCTGATCGAAGAATTTTTTTTTTTAACAATCAATAAATTTACTGAAACAAAACAAGTTCAGTTGACCACTGATGACAATTCCAGAACAATGTAACTATAAACAATTTTTTTCTATCCTCTGCCAGCAGCAATGACGGAGAAAGCATTACCTCGGACAATGGCCAGTGAGACACGCTGCAAGAGGCACTCCGTTTCACGAGGCTCGTCCTTTAATCGAGAGGCAATCGCGCCAATCCTCCGAAGGAACGCCATCGAGTGAGGGCCAGTAACCACTGAAGACTTCACCGCCACAGGAGTAAAAAAAAAAAAACTATCAACAAGAGAAGAATATTTAACTATTTTTTTCATCTCTGCGTCCCGGGCGACGGATCCTGGCTCAACCGCGGAACTGATCAAATTACCGGTCGAAAATGTATCCGCACAGGTCGCATCCCAAATCAACGACTTCCCCATTTTAAAAGGGAAAATGGTAATGCCATCCGGCCGCTTTCCATCACCGCGGTCGAGGTATACGGGTTTGATTTGGGAAGGGAACCCAGCTGCATCTAAACCTCTTTTGATGATGTCGTTAATGGTGGCATGCCGTGGAAAGCGGCCGGAACGACGACGACAGGAGAGAGGACGCAAACCAAACTCATCGATGGAGGCTCCACATCTGCAACTGTGACACTCACATAATTTGAGTCCAAGACGGATCCCGACTCCGACTCGAGTGCACTCATCATCTAGAAGGGTACCGGTAGATGAAGAGGGCACTGCGTTGAGCCAGGCGCCACTAATCTGTTGTGAAGCAGATAGTAGACAGTCGAGGCGATGCTGATCCAGAGAGAGAGCCTCAAATTAATAAAATTGGCCTCGCATTTTATTTTCTCCCAGCTTTTTTGTTTTGATGTGTCTGGTGGGAGAGAAAGTAATTCTTGGGCCCAGACGCTGCAAGCGTGTTCGAAAGAACTACCCGAGAAACACTGAGACGATCCACCGAGTATCTCATCAATTAATTCGTGACTGGACGAAAGTGAAGAAAGATATACTACCGCTGATCAAAGGCCCAGTCCTCTGAAACTCAAAGGGAGCTTTGCCTGCCTCCAACCTGTGTCGTCAAAATTGATGTTGCAAATTAGCTCTGCACATCTCTTAACTGTGATATATATCTCATTTAAGAAATCCTGTTCGAGGTAGCAAGGGGCACTTCGGAGAGTGTAGAGGAAACTCGGTAGCGAAAAACTGTTCTTCAAGAGGAAGAGGGATGGGTGTGCATCAATTAGTTGCAATTTCTCAGTCGTTCTTGTTAGAATGACATGCTTAGTATTCAAACACTCTCGAATGGTCATTGGAAAGACTGGAGAACCAAGTATGTGTAATTCTTCCTTAGGTGTTATTTTTATATCCTCAAGGATGAGCCTGATATCCCGGATAGCACTCTCGAAATCATCTGCACTATAATTCAAGTTTATTATCTCTGACTTGGACGAGTTAATCTCAAGTCCAAGCAGAGATAAAGCAGGAATAACTCGTCGGAGCTCAGCAGCTACGGCCTCGATGGATCCTCCCAACGTCGCATCGTCAAGATACCATATATTGAAAGGAGAAGCGATGGACCGAGCTACTCCATCAATAGACATGGCAAATAGTAGTGGACCAAGTGGATCACCTTGCTGGATTCCAGTAGCAGAAGAGATAATATTGTCGGAGGCGATCAACATACTTGGATGACTATACGAAAGATGAGCCAGTTTAAATATGGAAGCAAGTCGTTGATGGCAAACATCCAGTGTATGATCTCTTCTGATGCTATTGAAAGCGTTTTTCATATCCAATTTTAATAAGATGTGGGGCGAAGCAGATTATGTATTCTCGAAAAATGATCTTGTGGCATGAACCGCGGCTTCACATCCGCCCTGTATGCCTACCCCGAGCTGGACAGGTCGCAATTCATGCCCTATCTCCTTCACATCAACTCTACAAGCAATTTTTGCCGCGAGATGACGAAAAATGTTTCCAACAGCGATAGGGCGGATTCCTCCGTCTTCTTTTTAAAAGCCGTCAAGATGGCTGAAAATATTAAGTCGCGAGCATGTTGGGGTATCTCAGCTCGGAGAAGGGTATTAATAATAGTTGTTATGGATGTTTTCAAATGTTCCCCGTCTTCGGCAGTGTGGGCAGAAATTAAGTCCTTGATGTGACCAGTTCGAAGGCCGTTTACACCTCCACTACTGCTTCCCGAGAGAGACTTCAGAGCGGCAACCATTGCTTCCTTTGAGATTTCAATATTTGAATCATTGTTTTCCATCTGGACAAATCTGACATTTGATGGTGGCGCAGGATGTTTTCGACAGAATACTGTGAGAACTTCTGGTGAGGTAGCAAGTATCGTATCGGATGAAGCCAATGCTTTAACTGCAGCTGAGACATCGCCCTCGATCAACTTAGCATTGACGAGGGCACGGAGTCTCTTAGAATCGTCGACTGCAGATGAAGGATGAAATCTATTAGGATTAGAAAGATTAGAAAATTCGGTGGCATTTATTTTAGACGAATTGAATAAAGAAATGTTATTTTTCATAATAGATGAGACAGAGGATGTAGGGTCCTTATTGTAAGGAATGCCGAGCACAAGTGTTGCGAAAGAGAAAAGGTGATCCCAGTTAAGCGAGCTGTTCAAGTTAAATGCCTGGTCTATGGCAGTAGCCAAGGTATCGGCTGCCGAGTTCTAACTAAATATGAAGGCATCATAAGCAAGTCATGTCGATTTAGTCAGTGTTTTAAGAGTTCGAATTCAGTCATTGTCAAGCAAAAAGAATCACTTTTGTTAAAAATCATGAGCTTATTTCGTGATTTTTAATTTCTGAATATGTTCAATGTCACGTGAATGCGATGTTATTTTAAAAAAAAAAAATCTAAATGAGTTTGATATCACGAGAATATGACATCATATAGGCTCTGAGAATTAGTAACATTTTAAATTTGCTGTTCCCAAATCATGAGTGATTTTGATTTGTTTTGTCTAACGATATTGTTTTATTGGATTGTTTTGTCTAACGATAAAAAATACAAACCTTATAATTGCAGACAGTCGACGAGAAAGTGAGAACATATAACGGAACAAATGTCCGTGTCAGATTCAAAGGAATATAAGAAAGTAAGCCGGCCATGATTATAGCTGATATACTGAAAGCTGAATTGGAAGAAATAATTGAATGATTTTGATAACAGAAAAGAAATTGCTATTATTTATAGTCAGATGAATGTTCGTATTCATTATCATAACGTTTCGATTGCTGGATATTCCGCTTTTCTTCAGGTTGCTGTATATCGTTGTAACTTTCAGGGAATGTCAAAATTAATAATTTATTTAATCTGCAGGGTAGAAATGACAATGACGAGAATAAATTTCGCAACTTATCTAGCAATCGATAAAAAGAATGTATAAACATAAAAATGTCTTATATATATATATATATATATATATATATATATATATATATACACCTAGCGAGCCAGACAAACCTACCTAGGTTTCACCTAAACGCCTGACGATCCGTTTAGGTGAAACCTAGGTAGGTTTGTCTGGCTCACTAGGTGTATCTAGGTCTGCTCTACGGTTGTATTGAGCGCTTTTGTTAGTTGTTTATTCGTATCGGGGTTTTTCTTTGGGCTTCAGACCTGCATCTGTGCGATTTTTTGTCGGCAGAAGTTCATGTTTGTAGCTCTTTCTTTTTTTAAAACCTTTTTTTCCCTCGAGATTAATTTGATTAGCAAATCAAAAATTTGAGGGTTTTTCGAAACGAGTCTAGTTATCTATCTATCTATCTATCTATCTATCTATCTATCTATATATATATATATATATATATATATATATATAAGTTGACACTGAAGTCAACACTCAGCAGCAATAGTCTGTTTCATACTCAATCGTCTGGTCATAACGTTTTGATGTTGCCGTTTCGATATCGTTTTTGTTATTAAATATCCTACATTGTGATAAAAGAAGTTCTGGCAAAAATGGTGCAACATGGAATCCGGACACAAATTTACTGCGGATAAACTCGCGATTAAAACACTTTCTAAGCATTTTCGCCTTAGTGATATTTTAATTAGATCAGCTGTGATAGAGTAAGACTTGAAGGATGAATTCATTCTAAAACCTGTAAGGATTGCTAGAAAGAATATATTGGAGAACACCTATGATGTTAAAATAAAAGATTATATGAACACAAATGATGCATTTAAAAAATAATAACACATTAAAGTTATTTAGTTGCTCACCGTAACTAGGCTGACCACAATTTAACCATAAAAATGCTACTCTCCCTATATATGTATGTCGCACAACACACACACACACGCAGACATACACACACACACGCAGACATACACACACACACACACACACACACATATATATATATATATATGAGTGTGTGTGTGTGTGTGTGTGTCTATTTAAACATGTGTGATTGAACAATTTAGACATGTGTTTCTTTATTTTCAATAAAATCCTTTATATAAAATCACGTATAAGTTTTCTTGTTTCATGATTAAAGACAACAAGAAAGGTACTGTGGTTATATTCCTTCATTTTTATTTTTCCCGGGTACTTTCGATATTTTCCAACATCATCATCAGCGTTTTGATGGCTAAGACATTTTATTGTGTTTCTCTCGCCAAATTAAAACAATTATAAACACACACACACGCACACACACACACACACACACACACACACACATATATATATATATATATATATAAAACGAATATATATAACAAATATATATATATATATATATATATATATATATATATCTTATAATTGCTTTAATTTGGCGAGAGAATAGCAAATTAACAAATAGAAAAAAAACATTACTAAGAGCTACAAAGGATTGTCTGATGTGTGCCAACATTTGATATGCAAACTATCGGGAAATAAAAAGCGAGAGAGGCTAAAATCGTTTTATGATATATATATATATATATATATATATATATATATATATATATATATATATATGGATTCGTTATATTCATTTACGCGCAAATGCACTTGGGTAAGATATGAATCCACACCTCTTTCAAGCTATGAGTTAATTACCAAGTCTTGTATATGCCATTCATCGGTCTCGAGAGACCATGGATTTACGCCCAAAGAGTTATACCTCAGATGCTGATGGCGGCGCAGCATCGGTTATGGCTGTAGAGGCCTACACAGGAGTGACAGTCTCGATTGCATCGGATGCATGTGAAGACGATGTCAAAAATATCGCTGTGTTCCTGTTTCCCGTTTTTTGCTGTCGCGGTGAGGTGACGTTTGAGATTCCTCTCCAGGGCGCAGACCTGGGCAGGGCTTTTTGAGCGATTCTTCTCCCTTTTCCACGACATTGATGTTTACCAAAGGAAAGGCAGAGGCCAATATAGCTTGGCAACAAGCATGCCAAAATGAAGTTGGGCATCGGACTGTCTTAGGGACCCAGAGTCCAGAATTGTCGTCACTGTTTACACCCGAAGCCTATCACATGATTGGAAATGGCGGCAAGTTAAGCGGAGGTTTAAAATCAGAGTTTTCCTTCTCTTAAGAATTCTATTCCTAAACCATTTTTTATTGTGCAGCGAAGACGGAAATAAATGCCAAGACAGTCAAATACCAAATGACAAAAAAAGTTTCTGAATCGTTGGCTTCGCGCATCCTACCGGTTTATAAATTAATGCTTTGAAAATAAATATTTAACATTTTTCAACCAATGGTTTGCGTTCCTGTCGATGATAAAACCAAAATCTTCGTGATCTCTTTGAAGTGTATATAAACAAAGTTTCCAGACCAAATAAACAGTAGGTAGATACAACGGCAACAGACAGCAACAAGTCACGACACTACAGTGGCACTTACACTTTCCACATTTTTCCTATTTATTCTCAGACAGACACATGGACGAATTACATTTCATCTCATCTTCACAAACCAGAACTGTAAGAACATTAAAAATATTTCCAAAAATAAAAACGAAATTACGGCCAAAATATTTCGATTTTGACATTAAATGACCCAGAGTAGTGTTGATATGTCGCTAAACAAAAACAACCAACTAGCATTAAAATTCAGCGTTTGTTTGATTCTAATGTCATCAATAGGTTCATATCACCTTTTGCTGACAATTCTGCGTTCTACTTTGTAATTAAAATTCATTTCTACTTTGAACTCGGAAACGCCTTCATCCACTCTTAGCAGGTGCGCCCATTCTGGGATCATGTCGTCGAGTTGGCTCGTATCGATCCTGAACATCTTGTTTCCATCGATCTCGCATTCGTTTGAGATAATGTCTCGCCCCTGTGGTCAGGGGTCAAATTAATTGTGTTTCTTACGCTGCTAGACGTGGCAACAATGGTGGGGTGTGTTATGCAGATGCAAAGAATCTTACGATACGAACGTTATTTTTATCAGGATTTAACTGGATTCTTTCGGCATCAGCTCAGGAGGAAGATCAGAACTGATGGAAAGCGTTTGCTATCAGCAGATTTCAGCGAAAGGTGAGTAAAAGTCGCGAGCTTGGTTTGCGTGAATGGGGCCGGCCTTGATATTTTTTTTTAGTTTCCTATGGGCACAATGGATCCAATTCCTGACGAACCCCTTCTCTGGTTAAGCTAGACACTTTTGTTTACCTAGTTAATGTGAGTGATCGCTGTTCCCGGCCTGCTCCAGGCGTTCTCTTTTGTTATATTGCTTGTCAAGATTCCCCAGTTTGTTTTTAGAATTTTAAATTCTAGACTGTACCATTTATTGAAAATATTTTGACCGAACCTCGCCTTTAGTGAGCAAGCTTCTTGATTCTACTTATCGGCAGAATACAGCTGCAGCTCTTATATTTCTGAATGGAAAAACTCTAAAACAATTGTACATATCCAACGTTTTATATCGTGGTGTTTTATTTGGTTCCCTGCAAATGTTTGGTATTTCGGTAAATTTTGGAATGGATGAAGATGGATGGTTTCAATTGGTGATTGAATCAGTTGCAAAAATTAGATTAGCTATTGTTGTGGATTCCGGGATGAAATAACAAACGCCAAGAAGGAATATAAGAAAATAATTAATTAACGTAATAATACAAACTGGTAATGCCGGTTAGTAGTTCCAAGAATGCGGGTTAGTAGCAAAATATCTATATATTCTTTGGTATTGAAGTATCGCTGTATGACTTCTTACTGAGTCTACGTGCTCGCTCACAGTGGCTCTTGCTCGCTACGTTCGTTCTCTCTGGCTGTCAGTCTGTTACCTTCACCCTCCGTTGCTCTCTTTTCACGGGTTTTCAAGTAGCAGAAGTATATGTATATACTGGGTGAGTCCATTTGTGTAAACACGGGAGGACCCCTCAACAGCTATGTGTTGGATAGTCACTGACGATCAGATCTTTCCTCATTCCCCTTCGGCCTTGTGCCATATTACATATATACTTCATTTCAAAATAAACTATTTCGAACTAAACACTTTATATTATCTACAGAGGTAGATTGTTCTCAGGCCAGTTTCTATATCTGTGAATATTTTGCAAGGTTCTTTTTTTGTATCGATCAGTTATAGCGCATACTGTTCGACTGAATCTGAGTCACTAATACTCGAACCAGGAATTTAAATCACAATTCCGATGCCACTATATTCACAAACCAACGCTTTAATCCGAGTTTATTCACCCATCTTTTTTTTTCTAGATGAAAAGACGCACGTAATCATATATAATACAAATTTAGCATTAAAACCAGCTGTCTTTTCGGTTGTAATCCAGTTGGTTGGTTAGTCACGGAACCAAATGTAATATGTTGCGAGCTCTGGATCTTTTTTTAGCCAATGATCTTCTAGTTTAGCGGAAGAATGTGGGAAATACAACTCATTTCACTTTAGGCTACGGTTGGGAGATTTCGTCTCGTTCCGATCTATAATGGAGAACGAAGAATTTTCGTTTTCGATATCGTCTGAGTCAAACTAGGAACAAATCCTCTTTAACGTATTTGATCAAGATATCTCCAACCACACGGAAAAGTGGGGAAGAGGAACTCGGACAGAAGTGTTGCTCTTTGAATACTTGGCCGTTGTTTTATGCATTCAATAGTCAAAACAACCTACGCGTGACGGCTTCTTAAGTGATGTGAGTCTCAACTACATTCACTCAATTATGTGTCAACAACGTGCCATTGAACACAGTGTCTATAACCTTTCTGTTGAATATATTAGACAAGTGTAAAAACAATTCTTTTGCAAACTTCCCGATATATATATATATATATATATATATATATATATATCCAAGTTGAACATATACTAATGTAAAAACAATTCTTTGCAAACTTTCTTTATATATATATATATATATATATATATATATATTAGAAAGTTATATATATTATAAATTAATTGATTTAAAATATGTTTTTTTCGCTACACAGTTCTAACCATGTTTCAAAAACGGGAGCTAAAAGCCACGAATTTAATTTTGTGATTAAATTAAAGACATTAGTTCCATTTCATCCTCAAGCGAATTTTGGAGTAATTCATTTAATCACAAAATTAAATTCGTGGCTTTTAGCATCCATTTTTGAAACATGGTTAGAATTGTGTAACGAAAAAAACATATTTTAAATCAATTAATTTATAATATTAATGCTCTGTAAATTTACATTGAGCACTATTTTGTAAAAATAAAAATATCTATAAGAACACCGGATTATATATCTTGCTGTTCTTTCTTTATATATATATATATATATATATATATATATATAGAGAGAGAGAGAGAGAGAGAGATATACTGGGTGTAACAGCAAAATTGTCCAAAACGTGTAACAGCAAAATTGTCCAATTGTTAGATCAAGATTTGAACCGTTGTATTTTAAAAAGGAATAAAGATCTCTTACTGAAATTCTCCGAGGTCGTTCTGACACTACTATACTCTGCTTGGAACAATAAGAATATATTTAGCTCTAAGTTGAAATGATGATCCCTCTTGGTCTTGGTGACCTCCTGATTCTCTTTTCCTCTCTACTAAACTCCCTCTTTTGTAAACGTATTCACCGTTCTCTTGGTGGTTCTTGAATGGACTTTGAAGATGCAAGCCAGGGTATTAATGTCGGTACCATTACTGAACGTCTAAATGATCTTTTTCCTTTCAACGTTGATCAGTTGGGAAGACATAGTAGAGTGACGCAAAACGATTTTAACTTGTTCTCTTTCTAGCTGAATAACCCAATGCGTTTTTCAGTGCTTCTTGCGACAAATGGTGTCAAGATGGCTAAATGTCTTAGCTGAAAACTTGGGAAGAAGAAAATCAATGAATTTAGTGATTTTTTAGATATTAAACACTTTGTGGGATGGACAATTATAGCATGCTGTTACACGATTTGGACTATTTTGCTCTTACACACAGTATATATATATATATATATATATATTCAACCGGCTTTGGTTACGATACTTTGTTACATCTACGATATGTTCTTGATCTCTAACCAACTTGCTACCACTTCTTCAAGCATCGTGTCAATTTTTAAAGCCAAAAGACATTGCAAGGAAGTTGCATAAAATGCATCAAAATATTTCTTAGTGTCGAAGCCTGGATAGATTTATCGTAAAGGGATAAATAACCTTATAACTCAATGGCGGAAAAAACATAGATGTCCATGGTTCCTGTTTGACTGATTTAAACAATCTTTAAATGAATTACATAATGGATAAAGGTTGTTACTAAAATCGGACATCATTTTCCGGACAATCAACTATTAAAAAAAAATAACTTTTTGAGGAAAATATGTTTCCCAAGTCCATTAACTGTTATCGCTCTTTAAAATATTGATAGGAGATTCCTTTCTAAAGTTTTTGTTTGAAGCCGTACCTGATTGGCAGATAGTTTTCATTATTTTACACTTGATATGGCTAGATTAAACCGTAATTTCAATGCTAACCGTTTCTTCCCTTGTTCATCTGGCTTTTGAAATTCTTCCGGCCTGTATCCTTCCAGTTAAGTTTGATCTTCCAAAATTTAAATTCGATGTCAATCGTTTTGACTTCTTAATTACTCTTTGCTATTGATCTCACTTAATATTGTTTTTTCAGTTTCTCAAATTCTTTCACACTCAGTAACCCCGTGCCTGTTAGTGACTTTGTTGCCTTCTTTGGAGTATAATAATAATAATAATAATAATAATAATAATAATAATAATAATAAAAATTGCTGAATGTTAATACATTGATTATATCCTTATTTTCTCTTCTAGCTACAGGTGCTAACTACTTTAGTTGTTGTTGCTGTTGAAGGACCTGAGTTAATATGGTTTCTGTTATTTGGAAAGGTTCTGTAGCGCCAATTCATATGGTTCGAAGAAAGACGGTCGTCAATAAGACTTAGAAGTTGCATTCTCTTTAAACTATTTTAACCATTGATGTGAGAATGTGGTATTATACAACTGTCAGTTTATATATTTCCGATTAAGTTTGGTGCCAGACATGACATTCGTGTGTAAGTCTCAATCTAATGAGACTATTTAAGAACCTGACTCTTGTTTAATATTCATGTTTATGAAGCCTTCTACTCGCAAGCGAAGCATTAAATAGTAAGGCAGTCTAGGTGATTTAACCACTCTAAGAAAAGCACAACTCTGAATTGAAATCCGCCTCCAGCGTAGCGCATTCTATGAAGCCATCAACAAAATCGTAATTCACAATGAGATTATAATCTCGACTGTGGCACGACGGTTTATTATTATTTAATCTTACTTATTATAAAACGCAGATTGTGTGTGTGTGTGTGTCTGTACGTTTATATATTGGATCGTATTTTCTACATTTTTCAACCGATTTCAACAAAACTTCACAGGACTACGTAAAATTACCTTGCGGCGGTTCTAACAGCGCCAAAAATTGTAAAAACACAATGGTTTTTGTATGAAATCAATTTGTAAACATGATTAAGAGGCATTAATGAAAGGGGGACAACTCATATTGAGTTATACTTATTATTATAAAACCCAGGCTGTTTGTGTGTGTGTGTGTGTGTGTGTGTGTGTGTGTGTGTGTGTGTTCGTTTATATATGGGATCGGATTTCCTACATATTTCAACCGATTTCAACAATACTTCACTTTTTTTTGGCAGGTAGTGTTTCTTATTGTCTTGCATACTTTTTTCTTTATTTTTTACATTCAGAATGCTTTAAAAATTCCATTTTCAAGACAATTGTTTATAATAAAATTCTATTCAATCGGTAGACTCATAACGATTGAAAACAATGTTTTTGTTTGAGTTTTGGTTTGACCAATTCGTAAAAAAAAAACTAACTCAGACATGCGTGTCCGTCAACCTTAAACAATAATCTTTTATTTTATTTATTTTTATTTTTATTTTATTTTTCAGTCTTTATGATGGTCGATACTTGATCTATCTCTTACTGTTACATCCCCGGGCAACGCCGGGCTCTACTACTAGTATATATATATATATATATATATATATATATATATATATATATATATATATTATCGACCACAAGTCCCGTAAACATTAGGATCGTAGGGGCTCCTCATGTATTGCAGCCACAGTTGTATTTCCTGGGCAAGTTAGCACGGCGGATCGCAACCCGTTATAGGCTAGTTTGAATTCAGATTCTTCCTTTTCCTAGATTAGTTGCCATCTAAGGACCTAGTCTGTCCTGCTGCTTACCCATAGCTGGATAACTTCGTTTTCGAAATGGTAATAGCACGTTAGTGAATGCAAAGAACTGGAATGGAATTCGAACCCGGTTTTCCGCTTCCTCAATTCAAGCAGTTATCCATTACTCCACACATCTCCACACATCCACTCATTACACTGTCTTGAAGAACATTGTTACCGAAAATGCCCTCAGAGTTCTTTGTATGTGTATATTAGAACATGTTCAACTTTTAATATTATTATTGAATTTTATTCATTCAGTAATTAACTTGTGCAAATTCTACATAAAGAAATAACAATTTTATGCAGTTATAAATAATTATTAGGTTGGTGCAAAAATAATGACGTAATAATGTCGTTTTTTTGACCCTAAAAATACGTCAAAAACGACATTATTACGTCATTATTTTTGCACCAACCTAATAACTTTGAAAAATAAATCTGGGAAGTATTCCTTATATATTAATAAATGTGATTGCGAGAGAACTTCTGCTGTTCAGAGAAAGTAGATTCCAGATTTGAATTCAGAACTTTGGAAATATTAGGAATCAGTCTAAAAAAAAATCTTTGCCTGCAAAACAGCATGCGGATAAGTGGGATTATTTCATTCCTGTCTCGTATAAGATCTGATGTTTATTCACGCTCATGCTTTAGTTGAATTCAGTTTCATAGAATATTTTTCTATGTAAAACATGCATGTTGAAAACAAATTAATTCCTTTCAGCATTCAAATCTTTCTTGTCTTCTATTCCCAAATTTATCGCTGTCTCAACGCTTTATATTTTCAACTCGTAGGTGGGAGACAAAAGCGAAACTAAACTGCGTTTCTCTTAAATATAAATAAGGGTAGTTAGAATTTTTGCGCTAGGCATCACAGCTGAGTAATGAAGGCATCACCCATCAGAGATTAGATAATAAAAAAAGGAAGAAAATAATTCTCGCTTCCCCAACAATTTGCAGGAAAATTATAGAGCTTCGATTACTATAATGATATTGTGATTATATTGTAAAAACAGTTTAATTGAGCAATATATGTTCAAGGCCACAAGCAAAGGGAGATAACTGTCAAATCAAAAGTCTTTATTGCAGAAACGTACAAAAAAAAAAAAAAAGGATGGAAAGGATTGGAAATCCGAGAAAGGCTTTGAATCATTGTTTCAAATCGTAAAATCCTGAGATAAATTAAAAATACTTGAAGAAAGCTGTTTTAACTTGAGTTTCAGTAAATTATTTCATTAAAAAAAAACGGAAAATTTGAGATCCGAGAAAAACTTAAAACCATTTAGACAAAGTCATCGTTTCCGATTGTGAGGTACAGAGACAAATTATAGATACATGATTAAAGCGTAACTTGATTTTCAGTGAATTATTATTATTATTATTTAAGCAATACGCCCCAAGCAAGGCGAGAGTACCGCTAGCACGCAAGGGGTTACAGAGGATTGAGAACAAGAGTAAATAGGCGTGTTTGCGGAAAGGAGACAGAGAAGGACGGGGAAAAAAGCTCAAGGTATCAGATGTCGATTGACATTACAATTGAATATTTGAAGATAATAGTCATCGAGGAAGCCAGCAAGGGGGACGGGAGTTCCACAGACGGGAAGCGCGAGAGAAGAAGCTGTTTGAGAAGAAGAGAGAGTTACATTTAACCGTTTTGACAGTGAATGGATGGGAGCGAGATACCATACTAGTAGCACGCTTAAATTCATGCAGTCTGGGAAGCAGTGAAAGTATCTCGTCGGAACAGTTGCCGTGAAAATACTTATAGAAGAGACAGAGGGAAGCCACGGCACGTCTGTGAAAAAGCGACTGTAGACGAGATGCCAGATCAGGACCTATCACATTGCATATTCGTCTCTGGATTTTGGCGAAGACCTAGAGATAGCAGCAGGAGCACCAGTCCATATATGACAACAACATCCCAAGCAAGGACGGATGGTTGATTTATTGATTTGAAAGATGGACTCAGACGAGAAAAAATTTCTAGGATACACTTGTGTGTACTTTCATATATTAGAAGACAAACTAATTGAAAGAAGAGGTAGGTAATATTTTACCAATACGCGCAAGGCTAATTTTTTTCTGTGTGTCTTCGTCTTAGATCAGGATATTTCAAATTTTAACACCCTTGTTCTCGCATTATTCACATTATCCTCATCTTCATTGCCATATTCACAACGTTTTTGCCGTTGTACACTCTGGCCTTCTTCTTTATTTCGTCCACTGATGTAGATTGTTCTAGTTCCACGTGCCATGACTCTTCCAGATGTCTCAGTTATTTCCATTTAATCAGCTCTCCAAGTTTTTGGTTCACCACTGCTTTAGCCCTGTACTGAACTCACACCACTTTGCGTCTAGTCACTGGACGAAATAAAGTGTTCGGTTTGAAATTCCAATCACCTGATGAAATCCGGAGCATACAACAGTCGAAACGTTGTGAATTTGGTACTGCAGATGGGGATAACAGTCCGCATAATGTAAATAATATAATTAATCATAATACCTCATCTCAGAGATATAGACAGATACCCTATTTATCATATTAAATATAAGTGTCCATCTTGCTTTCAGTCTGTCCTGTGGGTATCAAATTTTCTAAGCCCTCTTTCCTCATTATGTGCCCTAGAAATTTCAGTTGTCTCTTTCTGATGTTAAGTTTAATTTTCCTTTTCGCATGCATTTTCTCCAAAGGTTCGTCGTTGTGATATGTCCGTTCCGTTGTCTTCTCGTCATCTTTCTATAGAACCTTATTCCTTTTGCTTCAAGTCTCTTCTTCATGTTTGAGGAGATTGTACTGTATTCACTGCCATAGAGAAGGATTGATAATACATAAGATTTGAGTATTCTTTTCTTTGTTTCTAGTGAAATTTTTCTGTTTCTTAATACCTTGCTTAGCTTTTGGGAGGCATCTTTGGCTATCCCAGTAGGCATTCGGATTTCAGTCTACTGCGCTTAGATTCCTAAAATCTAAGTACAAAAGTGGAAAGTTCTTCGGAACAGTTAGACTGCTAGAGAAATTTATAATTTCAATGTCTTATTTCAAATTATATCAATATATAGATATGTATGACGTAGGCGCTTGCAAATTCGCATGCAGAAGATGTAGGGCAGACAAAGAATCGGCTCCATTTTATAATATACTTTACATACGAGACTGATAAACCCCAGTGGTCTAGTAAGTGGGTTAATCTGTTAGTCAAAAGTGGGATTCAATAATTTCACTGTATACTAAATCATCTATCTTAGTATTACTTAATTATTTTTTAAATTTATTCTTTCTTTTTATGTGCCATGTCGTTTCAGGGCGTAGGCGATTATGGCTTTCCACCTCCCTCTATTTCTTGCAGCTCTCAGCAATTTCCTTCCCTCTGCGACCTTCCCCAGACCATGTACTGTCTTCCACTTGCTTAACCCCGCCAGGTATATCCCGCATTGTTTTCCCTTGTCTCTATTTCCCTCTCTTCGACCCGTGAGTATCATATTCTCCAGGTCCTCCTTCCTCATGTGTCCCGGAAAATTTAGTTACCTCTTCTTGATGTTAAGTACAAGTCTCCTCTTTGTTTGCAACCTCTCTAAGACCTCATCATTGCTCACATGCTCTGTCCATGATATTCTTAACAGTCTTCTGTAGAACCACATCTCCGTCGCCTCGAGTCTGTTCTTCATTTTTAGGGAAATCATCCAACATTCACTGCTCTAAAGAAGGACTGATGTCACGAAACAACTCAGTATTCTTTTCTTTGTTACCAAAGAATTCCTCCGGTCTGGTAATACCCTTCCCTGCTTTTGGAATGTGTCATTGGCCATCCCAATAGTTTTTTTTTTTTTTTTTAAGCATTTCACCCCAAGCAAGGCGGGAAGCCACTAGGACGCAAGGGGTTACAGAAAGTTTAGAGCAAGGAGTGACAGAAGAAAGAATGAGGGTAGTGGATAGATCAAGGCAACTGGAGATGTCGATCGACATTACACTTGAATAGCTGGAGATTATAGCTCACAGGAAAACAGGAATAAGGAAGGGAGTTCCACGGGCGAGAGGTGCGAGACATGAAGCTATTGGAGTAGAAGAGACGGCTACATTTAGGAGTTTCGACAGTGAAGGGGTGAAAGCGGGATGCCAGCCTCGTATGACGCTTGAACTCATGACGTCTGGGAACCAGCGAATGCAGCTCCTCGGAGCAATTTCCATGAAAGTATTTGTAGAACAGACAGAGGGTGGCGACGGCGCGTCTGTGAGAAAGTGACTGTAGACGAGACGCCAGAGCAGGGCCAACTACATTGCATATCCGTCTCTGGAGCCTATCAAGAACCCCGAGGCAAACAGAAGGGGTACCAGACCATATATGGCAGCAATACTTCATGCAAGGGCGAATTGTTGATTTGTAGATCTGGAGTCTACGGATCTCAGTGTCGCACTTACCGTCATCTGTGAAGACGCTTATTATGTTGAAAAACAAATTGTTGTGAAAATAATTGATTTTTTTTTTTATTGGGTTTCGGATTTATTGATGGACTTTCCTAAATCAGAATCAGTATTTTCTGAAAATTCTTGTTTTGATTAATTTTAATTAGTAAAAGGAAAAAAAAACACGTACAGATTACGTTGCGAAACTTTCGAAAACTTCCATGCATATGACAGGCGAAAGTTGAAATTGAAAATATAAAGTTAGGAATTAGCATTGATTGAGATGATTCATCATTTACAATTAAACACCTCCGGAAAGAGTAATTGTTCAGAGTAAATGCGAAAGATTCCCAGAACGATTTGACGAAAACCAATAAATAAATAAATAAATAAATAAAATAAAATAAAACTAAATAAAATAAAATAAAATAAAATAAAAATAAATAAATTGCGAACAGCTGCAGATGATATTTTCTTGTTTCAAGCGTCTGGTTTCTTCCGCTGTTGAAGAGGCGACTGTCACAACTAATTTGCGCATCAAATATTTTTTTAGTCATTTCCGGTTTGAACCAATAGACGAGCCATAATTTTCTTTGTCATGTTGATCATCCCTTTCGGTATGAATGAGCCTATAATTCCCGATTCAACAAATTATAAATATCAATGAAACAATGAAAACAGTTAATTTTTCCCAGGTTTATTCTATGAAGTACTATCCCAGGAGTCTATAGTTAGTGATGTTTTATATTTATTTTCATTATATACACCTGCAGAGAAAACGCCAAAAGCATTTCTTTTAATGATTTCATCACAAGCAAGGCGATAATGCCACTAAGACCTAAAGGATTACTGGGAATTAAAGAGAATGAGAATACGCTAGTGAGGAGAAAATAAGATAAAAAAAACGAGTTTCAGGAAGACAGAAGATGGCTATCGACGTGTCATTTAAATGTTTGAAGTTTGTAAGTGGGATGGAAGCAAGAAACCAGAAGAAAGTTCCACAGGCAAGAAGTTTGAGGAAAGAAATTTTTAGAATACAACTTACGGTTACAGCCTAGGTATTTCAGCAGCGAAGCGATGAGACCTAGTTGTTAATCTATTAATAGGCTTATTAGTAGGCTTATTCAAGGTATCGGGGTGGGGGAGTTCGTTACAATAATTACCATAGTTATATTTATAGAAAAGACAGAGTGAAGCCACGGCACGGTGGTGGGAAAGTGACTGATGTCGAGATGCGTGGTCAGGATCGATTGAATTACAAATTCAATTAATGAACGCTTTATTGTTTAAAATAAAGAAATAAAAGCACGAAATGAAGTGTGATAGGAGAGGAGGAGGAGGAGGAAGAGAAAAGCAGATTTATTTAAAATGTATCGGTGGTGGGGTAAACTTACTTTTCATCCTGATTCATATAAACTCAAGGGGAACGTTTTAATGTTTATGGAACGAGTGATAATTTCCCTTCACCGACACATTTCCAAGACTCTTGCTTTCCTTCTCCTCCTCCTCCTCCTCCTCCTCCACTCCACCTTCCGTTACACTTTACGTCATGCGTTTGTTTATTTTTAAATAATAAAGAGTTCATTAATTTAAAAAAAAAAAGAAAAGCTTTGGGAAATCAATTGAACGAAATCGCCTGAAGATACTGAAAGGTTGAAACCAAGATGGCGGAATCGGCTGATCTCCTAAGTTTATATTTTTTTTATATTCAAAAGTCCTACATGGTCATTTTTTTTTATACGTGTATTGACACATTTTAATATTACTGTTTCTTGGTTTAATTCAACTTTGATTATTATTATTATTACACAAACACACACACATATATGTGTGTGTGTGTCTTTTCTTAATTTGAACATTATATAGTGGTACACAGGTTGTAGTAGACATTCTTTTCTCTAAATGTAAATCTATGTCTATCGGTCTGTGTATGTCCTTTGAGGGTCATAATAAGTAACCTGTGTCTTCCAGCAGGTTTTTCGTCCATTTTCTGTGGGTGACCAATTTTCAAGATTGTTAGTAATACAAACTGAATTCAGAAACGTTTATAACAAATCCAGCGCACAGTGAATGTTGTTGACTATCATCATTTCTTCTGTGAGTGAGGGATTTTTCATTTCGCTCCAGGTATATACAGAATGGTCTAAAAGCAAGTTTATAGCTGTTTCACTATTTATTTCACGTTTTAGATTACAGCTCAGAGCCTAAATCTTACTTCGCCGAATTGTTCTTTCAGCAAGATGGAACACTTCCCTAGTTTAGCAGTAAAATTACCAAACCTTTCCACCGTGTTGGTTAGGAAGAAGAGGCAGCATCAAATGGCCACCTTACCTAACAATAATGGATTTCATTTTGGCAGGTATAGTAAAGAACAAGTTTTATGAGAGAAATCCTCATAGAGTGGACGAATTAAAAGAGGACATCACAGAAGTATTTATTGAAATTAGTGCAGATTGGGATTTTTGTCGGGCTGTGTGTCATAGTTTTCTGGAGAGGTTCGAAGAATTTTGCAATATTGAGGCAGGATATTCTGAGCACTTAATAGATTAAACTGTGTTGAAAAAATGTATGTAAAGTGTAGCACAGTGTAGTAATAGACAGCGGCTCGGATTGAGGAATCGAAACCTAGTTCGAATTCCAGTCGAATCCATTACATTCACTTAATTGCTAATACCCTAGGGAAAGGTATGAATCCTCTTCTTCTCCCACCAGCTATAGGTGAAAAGCAGGAAAGAAAGGGTTCTATAGCCTTGGATGGCAACTGGTCTACCGCAAAAAGAAATGGCAACCTACTGTGGAAAAAAATCTGCCTCATCAATCATGTATCAAAAGATACATGATCGCCTAAGCGTCTATCACGTATAGTGCATAACTAACAGAATTTATATGTCAGCTTATAACAATTTCCTTGGTTACGTGATAGGTAAATATTTGTTGTTTGTATTTGAGTCGGAAAAGATTTACTTGTTTTAGAGATATATAAATATTTACAGTATTTACATTAGTAAAGTGAAGAAGGCCGGAGCGTACAACGGCCGAAACGTTGTGACAAATATGGCGACAAAGATGAGGACAATAGTCCGACTAATGTAAATACTGTACATAATACCTCATCTCAGAAATATAGACAGAATATAAATATTTGTTGCTTATATTTGAACCTGTAAACTTTGGTTCATAAATAAGTAAATATTGATAACTTATATTTGAGTCTATAATAAATAAATATGATTGTAACAAATAAATGCAATAAAATGTTTTTAAAAAGGTGTAGAGTGTATGCCTATTAAGTGTAAGTCTACTTTTATCCCAACTTACGTATCAAAATATAATGTTTGTAACCACTTTTGTTTACTTATGAAACATTCTTTTACATTTGGTTATTTGCTAAATTTTTATTCTTTATCATTTGTTGAGGCACGACGTGCATTATCCTTTGCCTGGATAAGTGCTCTGGCATGCTTGCTTGATAGATTGTACCCGCAATATCACAGTGAATATTAGAATGTTTTAGTTGAGAATATATCACTTAGACAAAACTAACAAATGAAGCAGGCATTAGAGATTGAATTCACCAGAAATGACACGGAACTCATGCATATCAAGCATTGATTTATGGCGGATGCTCTCTTTATAATTCGACATCTCATCCTTTTCTTTCTTTCTTTCTTTCTTTCTTTCTTTCTTTCTTTCTTTCTTTGTGTGTGTACATGCGTGTGAGCACATACGTATATTGATAGAGTTACGTGAGCCAATGAGTATTTCTTGGATAAATTGCAAATATATTGCAAGCATATTCGCCTCTTTTTTTTCAATGCTTTCTCGATTTTATCGAATTTCAAAAGCAAAACAAGACGAAACTATCAAACAAACTAAAAAGATGTCCTGCTTTTCTTCCCCAGGGAAAGAATTGCGCATATCAATATTCATTCTTGCTTGGCTTTATGCGTTTTTATGCTGTAATGGACACGAATTGTTTGTGTAACTCTTTGCTGAACAAAAGATGTTCACTCAACCGAGACCTGTCCTCCTAAAATCTCTTGGGAAAATGGAATGAATTGGGTTATTTAAAGATGGCAAATCTCCTAAAGCTTAAACATTTTCAATAGCATGGAAAGTTTCAAATACACAGAGGTTTCCACACCGAAATACCATTTACACGTGTATATTTACTTACGTAAATCTCCGAGTTTTTCGATTTTGTATAAACGTATGTATAACGTGTAATAGAAAAATTGTCCAAATCGTGTTACAGTATAATTGTCTATCTCAGAAAATGTTTGACATCTAAAAAAAAAAAATGAAATAAATAAAAAAAATAAATTAATAGAGTTTCTTTTTCAGGATTTTAGATAAGCTCTTTAGCCATCTTGACACCATTTATCGCAAGAATCACTGAAATACCCTTTGATTTATTCAGCTAGAAAGAGAACAGTTTAAAATCGTATTGTGCCCGTCTCACTGTCTTCCTAACTGAGCAATGGTGAGAGAAAAAGATCATTCAGGCCTTCAGTAATGGTACCAACATTTATACTTTGGCTTCCATCCTCAAAGTCCCTTCAACAACCATCAAGAGAACGGAGATTAAGAGGGGACACTAGAGAGGAAAACTGGATCAGGAGGTCACAACGGGAAGAAGGATCATCATTTCAACTCAGACCTAAAGAGATTAATTAGAAATGATCCACAATTAAGACGTTTCACACTTGAGAGAAGTTTCAACTATGACAGTCCAAACACCAAAGTTATAAGGTTAGAGAGGGCGGAGATCATCCTGAACAAGATGGAAAATAATCCTGAAATAATATATAGAAAGATTTGAACTTTATTTCAATTCTTCATGAGCTTCCAATCATTAGTTATGATTAATTAATGATGAACACGTCATTTTCGTTTATGAAGGTTGGAGAGTAATTATCCATTCTTATTGCTCAAAGTAGATTCCAATAGTGTCATAAAAACCTCGGAGTATTCCAGTAAGTTATCTTTAATGATTTCTAAGGTAGAACGGTTCAGAGCATACTCTGGACAATATGTTATTACACACACACTCTTTCTGTCTGTCTGTCTGTCTGTCTGTCTGTCTGTCTGTCTCTCTCTCTCTCTCTCTCTATATATATATATATATATATATATATATATATCCGATGCCATGAGAACAAAATTAACATTTAAATTCCAACTTTCATTATTTATTTATTATAATTTTATCATATAGACAAAACGATTTTACTCACTACAAAAATGCAACTTGGTTTCAATGCATTTCAACTGCACTTCGTCGGGTGAGAATAGAAAAAAAAATCGATTCTCACCCGTCGAAGTGCAGTGGAAAAGCACTGAAACCAAGTTGCATCTTTGTAGTGAGTAAAATGTTTTTGTCTATATGATAAAATTATAATATATATATATATATATATATATATATATATATATATGTGTGTGTGTGTGTGTGTGTGTGTGTGTGTGTGTGTGCGCGCGCGCGTGGGGGTGTTTGTGTGTATCTGCATTGTGTTGTAATGGATTGTAGAATCGGAGACCCGAGTTCATTACGTTCACATAACAATAAAATAAGGTATAAATTCCTTTCTCCTCTCAGCTGAACAGACCCAGTTCTATAGCCTTAGGTGGCGACCGGTCTAGGGAAATTCTACGGAGGATCGTTTGGGTACGTTATGTTATACTGGGCACCAATTCTTTGTATTCGGCTGTTGTGGTTAGTTTTGCACACATGATATATGCAGCTAGTCTGTCTGCTGGTACGTTTTAAGCACTTATCTGCTTAAGCCTTACAGTTCTAAAATATATTATATAAACTGTTATATTTTTCCATGACCATTTTCATTTTAAAGTGGATATTACGTCGATCGTTCTGCCCACTGAAGAAATTTTTAAGTTTTATTTATATTGTATAATTTTTATTATATTTATATTATTTTTATTTCAAACCTTGGTATTCACTAAAATTATCTTTGAAATAATCAAAAATATGGTATTAAAGAGAATTTATTAATTCGTTACACATACACACGCGCGTGCGCACACACCCACGCAGACTAAAGTCTGGAGGAAACCCAGAATTATTATTGGATGAACTTGACAGAAGAGTGAAAAAATGTAAAAGAGCTCTTAGAGTCATTGTATCGAATGCCCAAACATTTGGGCTGCACTAAGCAAGGCTAAAGGAGGATATTTTGACGGGAGTAAAATGTAATTAGAAAATGGTGTTTTTCTTTTTGTCATAATAAAATTTCTATTACAAAAATCATGTCTGACTTTTGTAAACATGCATACGAATTATCTCTTGTTTAAAGTAAAAAACAAGTACATTTTTTTTTGCAATTTAAAATTATTATAAGGTGTTGATTCAAAATTATGAATAGCAGTATATATATATATATATATATATATATATATATATATATATGTGTGTGTGTATGTGTGTGTGTGTGTGTATTTATATACCCATATATATATATATATATATATATATATATATATATATATATATATATATATATATATATATATAACGAACACGAACTCTTTAAAAGACAGTATAACTAATGGAACCAACAACAGAAAGTGAAAATAATATGGCTTAAACCATCCCTCTATAAATGTTCTAATGTAAATATTGGCAGATGTTTTCTGAATTAAATCGATAAACATTTAAATCAAATCGACCCACAACAAAAAAATTTCAATAGAAAAACTCTAAAAATTACTTATTCCTGCACGAACAATATATACTATTATTGAATCACATAAGAATATGATATTACAATCATTTTATGCCAGCAACGTACCAGATAACAAGCCCTCTTCCAATTGTAGAAGCAAAACCAGCTTCCCAGTTGGAGATATTTGCAATTCAGAAAATGTTGTATACCAAGCTACCACCTTTCCAAAAGAAAATATTTATGATAAAAAATATACATTGGTATCTCTGATGGGAGTTGGAAACAGAGCTTCTACAATCACAGGCATTCCTTCACTGATGCTTCTTTAATGCACCAAACTGCTTTCTGTAAACATTTTTTGGAAACATACAGATAGAAGCTTCACCCAACGGAATAAATAAGATGTTATCTGTCAATCACAAATTGCCAACAACTTCCGGAATAGATGCAATCTATGCCTAAAGGAAAATCCTAATAATTAAATGAAAAAATTGAACCAAAAGAATGAGATTATCTTAAGAATCGACATAAAAACAGATTCAAATTACCCTAAAACATTGACTTTTTGTTTTTTTTTTAATTATATATGGATACAAGCATATGTGTGTGCATGTGCTCGTATTTATTTGTTTATGTCTGTGTTGTCGTATATATATATATATATATATATATATATATATATATATATATATATATATATATATATATATATATGGGTCTGTGGATGTATTTGATTATTTATGTGATTATCATGTTGGTGCCTACAACATATATATTGTTTATTATCTTTACCAATATATTATTTTTTATTATTGTTATTATTTGTAATTATTTATTATTTTTATCTATATATTTTTATGCTTCATTTATTATTCTTTATTTTTTACTTATTATTATTATTCTATTTTATTATCATCATGATATTATATATATATATATATATATATATATATATATATATATATATATATATATATTATTTTATATCAATACTTATGTTTGATTAGATGCTCTGTTTTTTTTTTTGTTGTCTTTTTATTAATATTTATCTATTTACATCTACCGGCCTGAATATTCTAGAAATCTCATTATATAAATATATGACCTCCGGCAGGATTCCTAGCCTTGGAGAAATCGTCATTATTGGTCTAAGGTACTTCAGATTTTTGTTCTGTATGGATTTAATAATTAGAAAGTTTCATACCTTCTTTAGTTTAATTAACTCTTACTAAGCTAGGGTGCAGAATATTTTTAAACCTATTAGTGACCAGCGTCCAACTTTTTTAGGGGGTTGGCTTCGTAAAACTTAAAATCAGTCAGCCCTAAAAATTGTCATTAGCCAGTTTTTAAGGAATGTCGAGAATCAAATAAACAGAAGATGACAATTGACGATGCATTTAAATATTTAAAGTTTGTAGTTGACAGAAGGCAAATAGCCGGAAGTGAACTTCATAGACGAGAGGTGTAAAAGAAGAGATTATTAGAACATGGTTATATCGAACTATTTCAACAGTAAAATGTTCAGATCTATCTGGTAATCTAGTACTGCGTTTAAAGTGCTTAATTCCCAGATACCAAAGAGAAAAACTCATCAGAAAAATTGCCCTAACCTTTTTAGGAAAGTCACAGGGAAACTATATGATACATATGATAAATACTTGAAAAATGAATACATAATAAACATAGAATATCTGATAAAATGCTTCATGAAGAGAATGTACGCCTGGTCTGAAGTTATCTTGTAAATTGATTTTGAAAAATGTACACAATCTAAAATTTTTTAACCATACTTAGAAACACAGCGTGGGTTTCCAAACTTTTAGCTGATAGCGTACCCGAGATATAATCATCAAGTTCGTTCAATATAGCTCGTTATTCGTTAATAGAAATTATTTTTCAGATATAATTTTGGATCTAATTTTTACCAAACTTCCATCTTTAATGTTTGTTCTCCAGGCAGACCTCAGGTTGCTTACTTTCATTTCTCTAACCATGAGTCCGTTTGCATTCGCAATGACTTTTTCTCCGAATATTCTTTTCATAGTCAATCCACGTCTTCCTTATTATCCATTACTATTTTTATGAATCTCTTTTGTTCACTTAATCTCACTCTACTTCTTGTTCTCTTCATGCCGATATATTTACTGATTATTCTTTGATCTCTCGTCAGGTTATCTCCAATTTAGAATGTTCCAAAGCATAATAATTATACATTTTCTTCCTCTTATAAAGATTACCATTCTCATATGCCACGGCAAACTTCGTATCTATTCACTAATAAATATAAATAACCCTGCAATTTTATATTCAAGGTTTGGCATTTTAATTCCCGGAATTACCCTAAGAATCAGAATTTGTTTATATGATCGCTATTAAGTACTGTCTTGAAGGTACTGCTCTTTATGAAGCCATACATATCGTGAGTGGATGGTTCCATTGCTGAAAAGATTTTTGCCATGAGTTTTCCGGAATTCCATTAATAAATATAATCATGTTTTGCTGAATATTATGGATATCAGGAAATCTTTGTTCCTTCAGGGTATTTTTCTCTTTTGGAACACCCAAGTGGGTCACACCCGCTCCTACCAACACGCAGTGAGCCAGCAGAGTATGGTAGTGCCATGAATGGAATCTGGAGAAGGCTTGCCTCCAAACAAAGGACATTCAAAAGCTGAGAACGAAAGAAAGATTGAATAAATGATAAAAAAGAAAGAAAGAATTAAGAAAGAAATAACGAAAGAAAGAAGAAAGAGAAAAGAAAGAAAGAAAGAAAGAAGAAAGAGAAAAGAAAGAACGAAAGAAAGAAGAAAGAGAAAAGAAAGAACGAAAGAAAGAAGAAGAAAGACAGAAAGAAAGAATGAAAGAAAGAACGTAGATTAGAAAGAAAGAAGATAGAAGCAACTAAAGAAATGATGAAAGAAAGAAATAAAGCAGAAATAAAGAATTAATGAAAGACAGAAAGAAAAACGAAAGAAATAAGAAAAAAGAACGAAGCAAAAAACGAAAGAAAGAACGAAAGTAAGAAAGAATGATCTAAAGAGCAAACTAAAGAAAGAAAAATGAAAGAAAAGAAGACATGCAGAAATAACGAAAGAAAGAAAAAGAAGAAAGAAAGAACGATAGAAAGAAAGGAAAACAGACAGAAAAAAACGAAAGAAAGGAAAACAGACAGAAAAAAAAACGAAAGAAAGAAAGAGCAAAAGAAACGAAAGAAGACAGAAAAAAGAACGAAAGAAAGAACTAAAGAACGAAAATAGAAAGAAAGAACTGAAGAACGATTCAAAGAAAGAAAAAATAAAAAATAAAAGAAAGACAGACAGAAAAAAAACGAAAGAATGAAAGAAAAAAAGAACGAAAGAAAAAATGAATGAAAAAAGATATACACCAAATATCCAAGATGTAAAACATAAATTAACATAAATTACTTTAGCCTTTTCTGGATGAACTCGGGCAACAAGAGAACATTTCAAGCCAGACTGAAACACAGCTTGGATAATTGTCACCGAAATATTTAATGTGGTTTTTATGCTTTTATTTCGATAGCTTCAGTTCGTGAAAACATCTTATTCCAGTTTTCCTGCGATGTTTCTTCTGTAAACTTCTCTTTATTCAGAATGTTTAAAAGTTCTACAACATCAATTGGTAAATATGACATTCATGAAATAAAATAAAAAATTGGTCTCCAATGAGGTTAAACCCTAACAATAGTTAGTTGCTTCCAAACGTGATTATATTAAATGCAATCGAGTAATATTTACTGATTCAAACTTAGGTTATCTATATGACACCATACTGGAGCGCAAAATTAGGTACGAAATTATTACATTTTCAAGAGAGATATTTCAGATTTGACTGATAACAGCATCAAGTCAGACGAAATATCTCGAATACTCGCTGAAACATTTATTCATTTAATTATATGCCTTATCAACACTTTTACGGTTTGTCTAATCTTATTTTGAATTGTAAGATTTTTTTTTCTTTCGAGTGAATATAAAATCAACATTATTTTGTGCGTAACAATTATTTTTCCGTATCTGTCTATATTTCTGAGATGGGGTATTATGTGCACTATTTACATCATTCGGACTATTGTCCTCATCTTTGTCGCCATGTTTATCACAACGTTTCGGCCATTGTACGCTCCGTCATTCTTCAGGTGGTTGGAATGTCGAATTGAACTCTTTATTTCGCTCGCTGGGGTAGACTGTTCTAGTTCCACGTGCCATGTCTAATGGATGTCAGTTATCTCCTGTTAATTTCCCTCTACTAGTTCTCCACTGCTTTAACAAGGTATTGAAGTCACACTCTTTGGGTCCTGTCACTGGATCTTACTAACGCCTTTATCCACTGTGCCAAGTGTCCATGAGGACATTTGTGTATGGATTTCTGGGTATTATAAACCTAATGTCTTCAGCAATCATTTTTTACCAGTGCTCATATTGCAATTTTTGCTGTTACCATTGCATGTTTTTTACCAGAGCTCATATTGCAATTTTTGTTGTTATTATTGCTTTTATCTGGCATTCGTTATTACTGGTTCCGATATTGTATTCATTTCTAGGCTTGGTCGGCTCAGGAGATTTTTGTGGCCTAACATATGTGCTGATTCCTTAAGTTTACGAATTTTCTAATGGTGTTCTTTATCTATGATCTTAACTTGATCCCACATACAAGTCCTACAGTTTAACCCAAAGTTTAGGCTGGAATAGATTCCTAACTTTACCAAGTGTCTCTGCACATAAGTGACATTTCATTCCGTCCTGGGCCGCTATCATTTACACCACCTGAACAACCTTTCGCTGAAAATATTATCGTGCATATGAAATTATAACAGAACTTTGAAAAAAGATAAACTTTTTTACGGTGACAGTAGACATTAACCATATTTAGATGTACATTTTGAATAGTTTTATATACAGATATAGAGAACATTCTGTTTTTTTTTATAATATAATTATCGAAATTATGTTACGTGTGATGTTTTACTGACTTTGTCAAAGTCTTCAAAAGGGCCTGCTAAGCATAAAAGCCTGGAAGGGAGTATTTCGAAAAGAGCGGACAGTACTGATTTCAAACGTCCGCTGTATTACTTCCATACCGAAAACATGGAAAGGGTTTCGTGAGTAAATCCTAAGCATAACTTCTGGAGCCTGATTCCTAAAAGCAATCCAACGTTGCACCTAACCCCATTCAGGTAATTCCTGCAACAATGCAGCTGACAACCATTATCGACCCGTGGCCTTCTCTTGGAGAATATCGATAACATGGAGAGGAAAGACGTGATGCACAGGCAACTGTCGTCCTCTGATAAAATACTATCCAAGTAATACACCCAGGGGTGGACATTCCAGCGACTGGAAACGGTAACAGAAATATTAACCGTTTCCCTGAAATGAAACATTTGACATTCATTCACTGAGCAGTCAGAACTGCATTTGGTTGAAATTTTTAAAATCTTTCCTTTAAATCAATTTACTAAATCTTTCTTGTAAAATTACTGGGCCGGGCAGTGTTTACTTGGACACAGTGAAAATGTGAAACAATTAATCTTCAAATGCCCATATCCAATTTATGTTAAATTAAAACACGTTTAATAAAGCTTTCTGATTAAATAAAAAGAAAATAAACTGCAAAAACTAAAATTTTATAATTAATAGATTGAAAATATAAGTTTTTTCCACAATGGAGTGATAAAATCAACCGATAAATTTGCATTAATAAGATGTTATACTGTTACGTCAAGTGTTACAATGAGATTAACCGTTATAATAATAATAATAATAATAATAATAATAATAATAATAAAAAATCACTATAAAAGATTAAATTTGATAAAAATCGTAGATTCTATATAATGAAAAGTAATGATAAGAAATATACTAATTTCGCTTGTAGCGTTTAGGTTTTAGCAAGGGCTATTCTACTTTGCACTGGGGTTACAAATAACAGAAAGCACATCACTTGACGACTTTCAACAGCAGCAATATCTAAAATTAATAGAACCTGTAATACAAAGAGAAATTAATGATGCCATCAAAATACTGACTTTCCACTCTATTTCAAACATAAGTCGGGCAATGAACCTCTTATGCATACTGGAAAGTGAAATAAAAGTTACTGGACTCGAGAGACTTATTCTCCTGAAAAAATGGTTTTAATGAAATGATTTAATAAATATCAACCAAAGGAAGCATCGGCTGCTCGGCCAATAAATGTTGAATGTTTCATTATAAAGAAAAGGCCAATATTACTATTACCATTAGAGATGAAGAGAACAGATGGTACATTTTGATACAAGCCCAATCGCCGAGGGATGAAAGAATGCTAACTCGAGCGGTTTTGTTGCTCGGTCAGTGAATTCAGATTTTTCCTTATAAGAAAACATTAGAATTAAACGTGAAGAGAACATATGCCACAGTTGGTATTTAATCATCCCCCACCATTTCGGTGACGGTATATGGCAAAAAGCTGGTTTAAAATGAGGAGCCCAAGCGCGTGCTCATGGGATAAGGTACCAAAGTTCACAGTCCCCGAAACCAATGCCGCGGTGGTACTTATATTCCACCGATCCTCACATTTTGGTTCAATGAGGGCGGTGCTGCCGCAGGGTTAAATTTCCCATGAATACTTAATTTATTTGCTGTTATTTCAGTTAGAATAAAAAAAGAGAGAGAGAGATGAAATGTGCTTTGTCCGCCCGAAGCCAGATACAACCCACTGATTCCAGCCTAATGGCCGGGGATGAAGAAAGGATTAACACCAATATCATTGGCTGCTCATTTAAAGAATTTCTAATGTTTCCTTATTAGGAAACATATAATATTACCATTATTAGAGAATATGCGGTAGAGTTGGAGATTTAAAATATAGACTATATATATATAATATATAAGTATATTTAATGCAAAAAATGAACAATTAATGGCGGGTTCTAGCGCTAAGCAAAATGTTAAGAAACAAGAAAAAAGATTATTATACTTAACATCAGGAAGAGATATTTTCATTTTCTACTGCACATATTGAGGAAAGAAGGCCTAGAAAATTTAATACACACAAGATTAATTGAAGGCAAAAGGGACAGAAGAAAACAACGCATAACTTACCTAGAGTATATGTAGAGCGGAACATGATTTAGGGGAGAGGACAAAAAGACTAAAATTATTATGAGCTACAATGTGCAGGGAATCAGTTATATGCCATGCGTGATAGACGTTTAGGTGATCATGTATCTTTCGATGCATGACTGACGAGGCAGATTTTTTCCCTTAGTAAGTTGCCATTTCTATCTGAGGTAGACCTGTTGCCATCCAACGCTACAGAATCCGGTCTATCCTGCTATTTACCAATAGCTGGATTTGGGTGGGGGAAATAAGAAGAGGATTTATACCTTTCCCAAGGATATTATCACGTAAGTGAATGTAATGGATCTGACTAATACGAACTCGGCTATCCGATTTCTCAATCCGAGCAGCTATACTCCACCGTGGAACAGGGGCAGGGAATAGTGGATTGAAAACATTCTAGATGTACACAGCGTATAGAAGTAAAAAGAAGAAAAGAAGAAGGGGAGAAGAAAAAAAAAGAAGAAAAAAATGAAGAAGGAAAGAAAGAGAAAAGAAGAAGAAAACGAAAATAAGAAAAAAAGAAGATGAAGAAAGGTAAATGAAGAAAAGAAGACGAAAATAAGAAAAAGAAAAGAAAAAAGAATATGTTACACAGTTTATATTAAATGATCTCTGTTCTTTATTTAAGTAAATAAATCGTAGAAAAATAAATACAGTATTCTTTCCGTATTCTCTCTTTTCGTCATGACTCACATTCAGTGAATTAATGCCATAGTATCGACCTCTCGCTCGAAGGCTGAAACATTTGGTGTGGTGTGCATCTGCAAATGGTGTTATGGAGAGCTTACATGACGAGAATTGATGAACGAGACCTAGAACGAGAATTGGTCGTTTCACTCTCTTTCCTTGTGCACGATGAGTGTAGGAGCACCGGTCTCCACCAGGGGCAATTTAGGCGTCTTAAAAACCTGCTCATGTCTCAAACTAATATTCAGTGTGGCTTGGAGCGGATCAGATATCTAAACACCGGTGACTTGCTGGCGTTCCATCGAACGGAAGGGAGCCACTGTACATGCTTTGAATCCATATCACGAATCCAATATCAATACCACACACTCAAAAATATATATATATATATATATATATATATATATATATATATATAGAGAGAGAGAGAGAGAGAGAGAGATATGCGTGTGTGAAGTTCTTATAACATAAAGTGTAGAAGTATCATATTCATAACTACACAAGGCTGCGTCGGTAAATGCGTATCCGGACATGGGGTTATGAACAGGATTTTGATCTTACATTTTCACCGTAAAATTCTGATTTTCACTACTTAATTATGCGCATTGACACAGGAGGAGATTATGTTGAAAATAAATGGGTGTAGTGTAAAAGTAATGATTCTTTCAAATATTAAGCAAAAAACATTGATCTTACTTGGGTCTATACACATTAATGCGCGCGTGCTGACACACACATTGAAAATGCACATACACATACATATATATATATATATATGCGTATGTTTGTTTGTGTGTGCATAAATATGTATAGACCCAGAGAAGATCAATGTGTTCCTTACCTAATGTATATTTTAAAATGTGGCTTAAATTGCAGGAATTACAGTGCATCTCTCTCTCTCTCTCTCTCTCTCTCTATATATATATATATATATATATATATATATATATATGTGTGTGTTGTGTGTGTGCGTGTGTGTGTCCGTGTGTGTGTGTGTGTGCGTTTGTGCGCGTGCATATATCTGCGGTGCATCTCTGTGTATAATATAATTTATATATTATATTTACATACGTATATGTAATCATAAAAATATTGTATGATTTGCGTGTTAGTATATATATATATATATATATATATATATATATATATATATATATATATATATATATATATATATAAATTTTATTCATAGGAATATGAACTTCCATATCTTTGTAGGTAGATGGACATATTTTGTATTCACCGACTTGCATATATTTTCCATATGATACGCGTCGTATTTTAATTTTTTTTAATATGAGTTTAAATGGTTCGCCTTTCCAGTGATACTCCATCGTTGATACAAGATAATCTCATTATTATGATATTCTTCAGAAACAGCTGTCACGATATTCTTGAAATCAGAATTCATATCAATCTATATATAAAAATAATGATATACAACGCATAGAAAAGCGATGATATCAGCTATTTATATAATCACGGATGGATTGAAGTTTCACCATATCTCACGTCATTAATCATCTCAAGATGCGAACCTATCAAATGATTTGGTCTTGACCTCTTCTCAGAAAAGCTATGGGTAAGTAGCAGGACAGACCCGATTCTATAGCCTCATGGCAACTGGTCTACCGCAGAAAGAAATGGCAACCTACCGCGGGAAAAAAATCTGCCTCGTCTGTCAGGTATCGAAAGATACATGATCGCCTAAGCGTGTATAACGTCTGGCGCATAACTGACTGATTGATTGACGTGCTAATACCCTTGGGAAAGGTATGAATCCTCTTCTTTTCCCCATTCAGCTATGGGTAAATAGCAGGACAGATCGGGTTCTATAGCCTTGGATGGCAACTGGTCTATCGCAGAAAGAAATGGTAACCTGCTGCGGGAAAAAAAATCTGCCTCGTCAGTCATGTATCGTGTATCACGCATGGCACATAACTGAATGACTGACCTTTTTACCAGGATTACGGCCCAGGATTACGGCCCATGATTTAACCACAATATGTTCAAATCTGGTAATTAAATGGAATAAGCCTGACTAAATTCGTGATGCAGTCTCATCACAGTATTTTGAGAAGTACAGCTCAGGTATAATTGAACAATCGGAACCCCATAATTGAACAATTTTGTACTATCTTATATTCCTTTAATTGCCATTAGGTTGAATTTAGTTGCTTATTGAAAGCGGATCTAACACACTAATGGGCGTGGTCGTCTTATTTAAAGCATTAGTTTCTAGTTTTGAGTTTTTTACTGAATATATTCTTCGCCTCTGTAATTATCAGCACTTTATCAATTCCATTTAGCCAAGACTTTTATTGAAGCCGTTACTTACTCCAGGACCGCGTGTCCGGTAAATTGTAGTCAAGCCAAGATTTTTAACGTCAGGAAATTCAGGAGTTGCCAAAAGAGGAATGTAAGTTAAATGCCTAACGATTTCTCATCACAACTTAGCACAGAAAAAGGATTCTCTGATGAAACTTTGGAACCACCTGCAAATATAAATATGCATTTATCTATATTGTGTCGTTCATATCTATCTTCCTCTATCAAGAAAGATTTTAGAACAATAACCTTAATTCCTATAAAAACAGATAATTTTATTTGCGAATTATAGCAATAAAATGCTTACAAGATTATATAGTTTACTATAAGAATAATTTTATATTTACAAGAAAATAAAAAATACGTGACCAGAATATAATGAAGTATTTATTATATCTATAAAACATTGTTTATAAAATTATAAAAATCTATAAAATTATAAAGATCTATAAAACATTGTTTATAAAATTATAAAAATTTCCGTAAACTATAAAGTAACAAACAATTAGATAATACGAATTAACTCTATTTAAAAATGTAATTTTTATACAATCCATGTTAAATACAGATTATGAATATTACTCTTGTTAATTACAGATTATAAATTTATAATCTTCTAAATAAGCAATAGAATAATAAAATAGTTTTTTTTTAACATTTTCATTACCGATTCGTGAGAAAAAATGAAAATTTCAGATTCATATATTATTGTTTTATTAAAATCCTAAGAATATTTTTTTTTTTTTTATTAATAGTAAGTAGTATCAAGGGAGTATTTAATTCAAGAATAAAAGAAAACTTCCATTTGACACACCTTTTCTTTTTTCACCGGTCATAAGTTAAACAATTATTTTTTATTTTTTGTTTTTTCTTTTAATATGGTTCACCACTGAACCGGAGTAATCAAGCAAATAATTTTATTTAGCACGAGACAAGTTCTACATTTGCGAAACGAACCAGGATTCAACTTCAAGGTCTGAACCCTTAAATAAAATAGAATTGTGATCGGAATTACGTTTCAATTAATTTCAAAGCAATATATATAATTCCTCTAATGTTTTACCTATCCTTTCTTTCTGTATTAATCTAATAAGAATTGGGCTAAATTGAAATAACTGTGTCGTATATCATTTGTAGTATATTTATTGCACCTTAAATTATAGTCACTTTTTTATTAGAACATCATGACTCCCATCATTTCAGAAAAAGACAGCGTTGCCTACAAACAAAAGCTGTAAGAATAAATGTTAACCGCTCTCTCCTTGGAATAATCAGTCCATCATATTTATATATATATATATATATATATATATATATATATATATATATATATACAGAGAGAGAGAGAGATAGAGAGAGAGAGAGAGAGAGAGAGATTGTGTGCCTGTGTGTATGTATGCATGTATGCGTAGATATTTGTATATAAATATGTTACGGAAGGTAAGCATGATTGTACCAAGTTATATATGCATGTAGCTAAGGAGAATACTTATTCTAAATATAAATAAGCAATTGTAGATGTGTCTAAAGTGAAATCTAATGAGATATAAGAGATAACGTAAACAAAACTAAGCAGTAAGCAAAAGCAAACGAGCCAGAAAATCCAATTGAAAGACTTGTGTCGGGTGGCGTTACGCTGGGATGATGACTAGGGAATTATTTATTTGCTCTCTGCCAGCATAGATCAAAGGCTGTTGTTAAAGCAGCCTCAAAGACATCATAAAATCAATTAGCATCTTTCCTTCCGTAGATACTAGAAATATAGAATTTATGCGAAATATTTATAAATTCAATTTTCGGTATATAAAACCCTTTCAGAATGTGTAAGTTTGCCAGTGTAGTGCATTTTTGTAAACATGCTAATACTTTTTCATGAATTTAAGCCTAGTGCTAGATTGGCAGACATTTTACTATGGAAATTGTTTAATGAAATCGGTAATTATTTTCAAGTAATTTATTCTATCACATGGGACATTATTTATAAAACCTGCAAAATGAATAGTAGCTAAAGGCGGGAAAATGACTGTTGCTATAAAGTGTTGGTCACTATGCCCATAATGACTATTTTAAATATGTTCTGTCTCCGATATAAAGTAATCTTCCTCTATAAATATAGCAAATATTTACACACATATATATATATATATATATATATATATATATATATATATATGTGTGTGTGTGTGTGTGTGTGTGTGTGTGTGTGTGTGTGTGTGTGTGTATACACTCACAAACACACGCAAGCACACACACAGACACACACTCACACATATATATATAATTTATAAATCTCAGATAGAATATACCTGTAAAAGGATAACAGGATTAGAAGCCATGATAAAAATCCAGCAGATGACGAAACGCGTTGGCTCAGATAATGTTTCCTTTTGTTTTTACACACACACACACACACAAACACACACACACACACACACAAACACACACACACACACACACACACACATATATATATATATATATATATATATATATATATATGTAAAAGAACGAAGAGTAAGATTTCCGCGTTCAAGACATTAATTTAAAACAGGGCTCAATACAAAAGTAGAACAATAAATATTTATTATGCAGTGTTACATTAGAATATGTATATACCCACTACAAAACTGTACATCTTGTTTCAGCGTTAAAAAAAATTCTTCTAACTTTTCATCAGGTGGGCGATCACGATGCTACTAAAATATTTTATTCCAAAATGCATTTAACGAAGCATACCTTCCACTTCTGCCATTGGAAAGTATCCCATAAAAGGTAAAAAAAGAATTTGCATGTGAAGGAAGAAAGGAAGCTAAGTGATTAGTAATGGCGAGAGCGAGAGAGAGAGAGAGAGAGAGAGAGAGAAGAGTAATAAAAGGAAAAAAAGCTAAGCAAAATAAAAAAGGGGGAGGTAGGGGAGATAAACTATGGAAGGACAAATTCAACCAACTGTATCCCGTAGAATCATAGAATTCGAATTCTAACGGTTAACATAGCGAGGTTAGGTTAATGTTTCTAACACAAAGACTTCCTGTGCTTGGAGACAATTATTCGTGAAATGTAAAAGAGTACTACAGTATTTTATGAAACGGACTTTCTAATATAGATTAGAATATTAAACCGATTTTAACTCTTTATATTTTCATATTAATAATACTTAAAAATTTTATTTTCACATTATCAATTAGAATACTACATACGTTTTAAACTTATACATAATATTTTAGCATGAAGCGTTATTTTTTTTTTTAAGCATTTCACCCCAAGCAAGGCGGGAAGCCACTAGGACCCAAGGGGTTACAGAAAATTTAGAGCAAGATCAGATAGGAGTGATAGAAGAACGGATGAGGGTAGTGGATAGATCAAGGCAACTGGAGATGTCGATTGACATTACACTTGAATAGCTGGAGATTATAGCTCACAGGGAAACAGGAATAGGGAAGGGAGTTCCACAGGCGAGATGTGCGAGACATGAAGCTATTGGAGTAGAAGAGACGGCTACATTTAGGAGTTTCGACATTAAAGAGAAAAATAATTCAAGTTATATAACGGATATTATTTTTTAAAAGAGCTTTTTTAACTGAAAAAGAAAAGTCTAACTTTGTTACTATGTCATAGTCAAGGCGAATTACATTTATTCCTAATGTCTTGATCATTCCACAAAGCATGGATGAGAGAAATAATAAAGAAACATACATTAAGGACAGTAAGGGACTCTATATGCGATGTGATGTAATGGATATGGGCTCGGAATGAGAAGTCAGAGATTTGAGTTCGAATTCTAGTCCAGTTCATTACATTCTTTTACGCGTAAATATTCTTGAAAATGGTATGAATCCGTCTCTTTTTTCCTTCTAGTTAATGGCAGGACAGATCGGGTTTTAAAGCTTTGACTCACAACCAGTCTGCCGCAGAAATAAATGGCAATCCACTGCAGAAAAATCGTCTGACTCGTCAGTCATGGATCGAAAGAGATATGATCGCCCAAGCGTGTATCACGTATAGCACTTAACTGACTGACTGAATCTAAAAACAGTAAAAGCCCCGGAGGGAAAAGAATCTAATAGAATCTAATAGTTATTCTGCAAACTAACCAAAATTGCTTATGTCAGATTAAAGGAAAAACTACACCGATTGATAGAAAGAGCAATTTAGAGAATGAATGATAAGAATATATTACAAGAATGCAAACTGAATTAAAAAAAAAAATCTATTAAATTAAATACCGTATATTATACTCGAGGATAGGTCACACTTTTTTACCAAAAATGTCACTAAATATTAGTGGTGCGACCTATCCGCTCGACATAAGTATAAAACAACACTACCTTACCCTAAAGCTGTGGATTCAGTTCTGAATGAATTTTAAAACTGTAAATTGATATATAAATAGATAAAGATTTTTTCTAAATATACCATAACATTTTCTTTCTTTCTTTTTGTTTATTTTTTTTTGGTCGAGTTGATTTGATATAAAAATAAAATGCGGTAAATATAAAGATACAGGTACAGCAGTTACTTTTGTTTACATGATGATTGACGAAATGTATTTTAACTGCAAAAGTGTATTAATAATTGTAAGTTTTGAAAGTTTTGTACGTTTAAAAAGGGCTGTGTAACTCCACAGATTATATTGCGACCTATCTGCGAGTCAACAGTAAATCATCAATTATTAGGTTGGTGCAAAATAATGATTGGGAATAATGTCGTTTTTGACGTATTTTTAACGTCAAAAACGACATTATTACGTCATTATTTTTGCACCAACCGAATATTAAGTCTTAGGGACGCGACCTCTCCTGTGGGGCGACCTATCCGGTCGGGACGACCTATCCGCGAGTATATACGGTACTCTTCTGAGATTAATGAGATAGATAAAGTAATTTCAGACTAAATGATACGGGTGTGGTTGTACAACGAATATCTAAGTGGAGAAAAGGGATCTCTGTCTTTCACCGTCCTTTCATATTTTATACTGAACGTCTTCAATATGTGGGCGATCATATTTTACAATAGAAATAGCTTTTTTTCGCGTTTCTCGCTTATGAAACACTCTCTCGGCTTCTTGCTTCCAAGTCAACTTTGATCTTTAAAGATTTAAATGCAATGTCAATCGTTATCTTCTGTCTTCTTAATTCTTGTTTTTTGTTGTTTTTACAGTTATCTTTCCTTAATAGTTTTTTTTTCTCATATTCCTTCACACTCACTAAACTCTTGCAAAATGCAGTGCTGCCTGCTCGGTCAATGTCTGCCAAATGTTTCCTTATAGGGAAACGGCTAATACTACCATTAAGATTGCCATTGATTTACTATATCATATAGTCTACTAATATGACACAGCTCAGGTAACTTTCTCTGCCGGCTTTAATTTGACCCCTCCATGCATAATTCTCATTTTCAGTTGTCTCCTTTGTTGACGACCGGGAATTTAAGTGTGTATAATCAAAACGTTATTAAGATTTCGAGCCACATAATACATGAGAATTGTACATGACTGTGGAATATATTTCAAGATTACGTGCAGTGAAATTTCGCGTTTTCTCCCAAACATACTCTGTTCTTGTTATCCACAACGACACGACTTGTAAACGGCTTTTTGGTGTTGTTAACATCATGTTGAGAATACAGTTTCCAAACTTAGACGATGGACTATTTTTCCATGACTTTGGGAAAACGTCACGTGCGACAAGTGGGCATATCAACACACCGGTCCTGGATCGAATCGCATTAAGGGAGATTAAGCTTGTCGCAGATACTGAACAAATCCTGCTTCCGAATCTAACCACGATGTGATATGGTAATCTCTTGGAATTAAAATTCGCCGCAGCTTTCTTGCCTGATGAACAGACTTAAAGTCTTCTATCTCCAACTCTGAGAGAAGACTATCTTTTCTGAAGGCAACGTCCTCGCCGCGATAATTTTTGTTTTATCGAATTTTTTTTTTTTTTTTGATTTGCAAAATTTCGGTATTTGTTTAATTTAAATCATCTGGTAATAAATAGTGTTATGAACCGGAGACTCTAATATTTACACTCGAAATATTTGTCCTTTTTTTTTTTATTGTTATCATCACAACGTTTCGGCAGCTGTACTATCCGGACTTCATCAGATTCTTGTCGACTCGGGTAAGGTTAAAACATTTTGAACTGAACCTTCAATGTAATCTCGTTACCCTGCCCTTCTATGGGGATATCTCGTATAGTTCTTATTTCATACAAGCCAGTTTTTTCTCTCTTGTTTCCATCGAGCTTTTCAATAAACTATTCGGTCCAGGGATTGAAATCATTTTCATTATGTCACAAAATTAACGAATCAAAGCTCTAATCCACCAGGCTATACTTCTGTGGAGAGAAACTGAATAATTATTTGCACATATTATACAAAACAAGATACAAGGGCAACCATCATGTGAAGGGTTAGTCTTCATTGGCGTATTTTCTAACCTAGCTAATCACAATCATTGACCTAATTTTGACAAATATTTTTTTCCATTCACTAAAAGATATTATTTGTACTACCTCCACCATAACATCACAACCCGATTAAGTAATCCCATGTATTCGTAATTGCGCCTGATTTGGATACCCACGGCACTGCTGCTAATCATGCTTGACTACAATGAAGCTGCTACTTTTTTTTTACTGTTGTTTCTGCTGTTGAAGCTTTGCTGTCATCTCTCTTTATTTATTTATGGCTCTCATACCATATTATTATTATTATTATTATTATTATTATTATTTATGTGCCGTGTACTTTTTGGACGTTGGCGATTATGGCTCTCCAAAATTTCTTGCCTTTTGTTGTAACAGCACGACTTTTCATGCCTGGGACGGTGTTATTGAAGAAACAATTCTTGATATGCGTGCTATCTAGTTTTCTAAACATTGGTTAGGTAATGGCAGAATATAAAAAAATTCAGAAAATATGGTTATAGATGTATTTTTCGTCATTTTATTTTTGAGCAAAAGAACTAACGTTTACCGGATATCTTCAATGAGTTTTTTTCAAGTAATTTTCATTACAGAACAAAATGAAGGGAATGTATTCAGAAGGAAAAGGAGAGGGAAAGAATGAAAGAAAGGAAGAGAAGACAAAATGGAAACAGGAGAACGGGCGAGAGCAGAGGAAAAAATAAAGCTTGAAAGAAGAAAAGAGTAGATAGAAAACGACGAGGAAAAAAAAACGAGGAAAGTTGAGAGGAAAGAGAAATTTAAAAAAAAGACGAAGATAAAGAAGAACTACGCAGAGAATATTTGTCTATATCTCTGAGATGAGGTATTATGATTACTTGCATTATTTACATTATTCGGACTGTTTTCTTCATCTTCATCGCCATATTCACAACGTTTTGGGCGCTGTACGCTCCGGCCATCTTCAGGTGATTGGATCTCTGAGATGAGGTATTATGTTTACTTCCATTATTTACAATATTCAGACTGTTATCCTTATCTTTATTGCAATATTCACAACGTTTCGGCCGTTGTACCCACCCCCGGTCTCCGATGTCTGACACGCGGTATTGTGATTACTTGCATTATTTACATTATTCGGATTGTTATCCTGATCTTCATTGCCATACTCACAATGTTTCGGCTGTTATACACTCCAGTCTTCTTCAGGTGATTGGATCTCTGACATGAAGTATGATTACTTGCATTATTTTCATTATTCCGACTGTTATCCTCATCTTCATTGTCATATTCCCAACCTTTCGGCCATTGTATGCACCGAACTTCTTCAGGTGAATGGATCTCTTAGACGAATTATTATGATTAATTGCATTATTTTCATTATTCCGACTGCTATCCTCATCTACATGGACATATTTGCAACGTTTCCACCGTTATACACTTCTTCAAGTGCTTGGAATTTCGAACCGAATCCTTTATTTCGTCCACCGGAGTTGATTGTTCTAATTCCACGTGTCATGCCTCTTCCGGATGTAACTCAACTCTCCAAGTTTTGCTTCACCTCTGTCGTGGCCTGGTATTGAACCCACAACATTTTGTATCTAGTCACAGGATCTAACCAACGTCTTTATCCACTGGGCCATGTGTCCTCAAACAGATGAGGATAACAGTCCGAATAATGTAAATAATGCAATAGAAAGGCAATATTTAGAACAAATAGAAAAAAATAGCAACTATTAAAAATGTATCGGGGCAGAAAATGAATGATTTTTTAAAAAACAAACAAACCACACTTGATATTATTCCCCTGCTATTCACTGCTGCCTTTCCAAACGAAAAAAGAAAGGACAAAACAAAATAGATAAATCCACCCCCAACAATAACTGTCGAGGTTATACAGTACCCAATCCTGCACCCCAGTGACCTCTATAATATTTTCGATGCTATTTAATATATAAACCAGTTGTTGTACTTCTATTAATGTCGCCAACTACGGAAAGGTAGTACGGTCTTCATTACTATTTAACCTATAGATGGTGACGAAGAAGAAGAAGAGATAGACTCATCTATTGCCCAAGGGTATGTGAACATTGACGAAGGTTTAGAGAAAAGTGCAACAAAAAGGAAGCATATACTTAAAATCAAGAAGAGACAGGTGACCTTTCTAGGGCGCAAAATGGAGAAAGAGGTCTTGGAAAATCTGATATGCAAATGACAGTTCCAATTAAGGAGGACAAGGGGAAAATAATAGATAGCTTACTTGGTGAGCTTAGGTATATGGATGGCGAAACAAGGTTTAGAAGAGATAACAAAAAAGGAAACATTTATAAAGAGTATGATGTACACGTAATTGTGGAGAGCCCTGATTGTCTAGTCCTGAAGGGACACATTACATAGTTCTAATAGTAGTAGTAGTCGTAGTAGTAGTAGTAGTAGAAGAAGAAGAAGAAGAAGAAGAAGAAGAAATGCAACGATCCCGATCGAAATTCGAAAACGGCTCACCGAATTCTTCTTCCCAGTCGCTGAACGTTACACTCCCTGCGCATCCGCTGTATAAAGGTAGATGGTTAAAACCCTCTATCATGTGAAGATAGACCGGGTAAAAAATCATTATGTTTACGTCAAGTGCAGCAGAGTCTATTTCATGCACACAATACACTTTTACCCTAAGCCACCTTTCGAAAGGAAAATTTCATTATTGGGCATTTGAATTTTTTTAATACAGTCGATATTTCCCGCCTTGAAAATTTCGTGCTGAGAATTTAATTTGAGTATATAAACAAAAATGGATTTAAAATAATTTATTTAGATTAAAAAAATATTTATTTTGATTTTGCAAGTATTTGTTGGCTCTATGAATGTAAACGTTAATTCATTTCATTGTTGTATAGAGTTACCATACACAAAAACTCTCATGGCAGATTTGCGGAATTTCTAAACATGCGCTGAAGTGACGTTATGCGGGACTGTCGTGGGCTGAATCCCCTTGTGTAGTAATTTCGGGTGACGATGTCTAATCTAAGGCTAGGTTTTATTTAGTGTAGACAAGCCTAACTATACTATTACTAATAATGACATATTTTAGAAAGCATTCTCCATGGCATCCTCCCATCACAAGACCATAGTTAAGACCCAGCTCAATTAGCATATAAATACAAGTGAAAGTAGAAACAGTGTAACTGTTAAAGTTGTGCAAACAAACTGGATTAAGAACTCAGATAGCGATTGACATATGGCTGCTCGTTTTGGAGTATGCTCGTCTGCAAGAGTGATTAGCTGATCTTTTTTGTAGACGTCTGCTCACACCTTTTTATACCACATTGGTGTCAGTGGATCTTAGATACGGTGTCTGGGAAAGATCAACATCTGGGACGATCAGTAATTGAATAAGGCAGGCAAGTTCAATCACAATGACTTGTGACCTCATGGCAGAACAAACTTCGACGGTACTTGAACTATTTCATCAAAACTTGATATTTACAAGTTCTTTGTAATGATGCCGTGTACGCTGGCCTCTCTACCCCTGTCTCCTTCAGGTGGGTATTATCAAGATGCCACCTCGATGTAAAAACTGCCATGTTGGGATATGAAACATTGTCTCGTGGTTTGTTTGGTTTGGTTTTTTTTTTTTTTAACGGCATATTAACTATTTATGGGTCATTTAATACCTAAATTTTATTTTCTTGTGAGCGTTGGCATTTTTTTCTTTTCTTTTTCAAATATGTACTGCTGATAATTTTTCTAATGTATTTTTATATTTTTCACCTAGAGATTCACTATTTTCTTATAGTTGGGACTCTAATGGGTGCTACCACCCTGGATTAGGGTGCATCTGGGAACATCAGCAATTAAGAGGTGGTTTCCCGTTTCTCAAAACCTCCCGATCAGAGAACTTGCTGCAGAATGTAGTTTATCGTCATACCAAGGATGATGTTCTCATGGATGTAAAACGGATATTCTAACCACTCGGGCTGCAAATCAGTACAAATAAAAAGCTAACATTGGAAATTCGGAAGATAGTATAAGATATTCTAAAATTTTGGAATCCAGTAGGCCCACTCAATCCATGCAAAAAAATTGCAAACATAAACTGAGAAAAGAAGACTTGCCATCTAGTGAGCAGGTCTGTACCATTTTACTAATTTTTAACAAAAAGAAAACGCTTACATAATGGAGTGTCCCACCCGGAAGTTGAGAAAACAAAGTTGTATGTATTTTAAACTTATGCGTATTGTTGAAATCTGCCCGGATACTGAATAAGGTATTGGAGAAACGATAAGGCTTAAAATAGTTCTTCACCAATAACGATTAGTCATCTAGTGAAAAAATTGGACCGTATATTCATTGAAAGATAGTTCAATAGTACAATGCATCATATACTGAAATGAATTAAGGCATCTCGCGGCGGTGTAATGGTTGGCAAGCTTGTCTCGTTAGAACAATTACGAATAAGTAGTGAGTTCGATTCTCACTGGGTGCTCCATACTTTCGGCTTTGTGCCACATCCAAGCTACGATTGGAAAATCGCTATACTGAAATGAATTATAAAGGTCATTCTAATTCGGCTTTAATTGATCGAACAGCCAGTGTTACATTCGGTTGAAATTCATAAAATCTTCCTATGGAAACTCGACTTCTATCACTTTCGCACCGCCTTTACGTAACTTCCCTTTGCCTTTTCTATAAATATCTTAACGGTAACTGTTGTAAAATGCTTTCCTAATTGATTTTTCTCGACTTCACGAATTTAAGCAGAGTATTAGATTCGTATGGAGATAATTTCAATGTTAAAACTAAATGTCGTAACCTTAAGTTCTATGATAATGTTTTTCTCTCGCACTTCTCGCTTGTGGAATTCTTTTACGGTTTCTGATATTATTTCAACTGAGATTTTCAGAAATCTAAATGTAATGTCAAACGTCATCTTCAGTCCTATTCTTTTATTTGTCCTCTCTGTTTCACTATCAGTAACTCCTTGCAACTGAGTAGCTTTTATTGATTTGCCTGGGGAGAAATGATCAAAATAAATCCCAGTTTTTAGGGAAAAGAGTAAATCCATTAATTGTTATTGCTCTTTCCATATTGTTGTAACATACCTACGAACGATAATTGGCATGTCCCCATTGACATAAGATACAATAGTAAATACTGTATGTTGGTCTGCAGTTACAGATAAGTTTCCATTTGTGCTGGTCAAACTCTCTGCCTCCGGGTAGAGAGGATCCACAGACGAGGCTATGTCGAAGTGCAGAGTCACGTCTCGAGAAACAGCTACCCGACCCCGTTTTATACGAAGTCTACGGAGAATTTGGGGCATAGCTTACGGCCTCGGATACCCAACATTAAATTCGGACTTGTACCACATCTGACCGCGTGGAACGGTTGGTAGATATCATGCATTTGTGATTCGTCTTCTGTTGTGCTGGTCATACACTCTGCCTCCGGGCTGAGAGGATGCTCAGACGAGGCTATGTGGAAGGGCTAAGTCTCGTCTCGGGAAATAGCTACCCGACCCCGTTTTATATGGGGTCTACGGGGAATTGTTGGCCGAGCCTACGAGCTCGGATTTCCCAAAATAAATTCTGCCTTGTGTCACATTTGACCGTGTGGAGCGATTCGTAGATATCCTGCAGTTGGAGAAACATTGTGGAATTCACTTGACTCACTTCTAGCAGTTGACTACTTCTACGCGCCGCTGGCGAATCTTATACGTGTTGAACGTGTCGTAAGTATTATCGTTCATTACCAACCGTCGTGTGATTATTCTATTCAGTTACAACAGTTATTGATGGAGCTTCATTTATTGCCTTTTGCTTTGTGTAGAGTGGAACGTCCACATCTTCATTATGTAATTATCTTCTCTTCCAGTTACATAAGCTATCCATTTCAATCGTTCATTTTTGCCCAAAGTCTTCAAGGGAGGTAGTTTCTGTTATGTGATACATTTCTTTGTGACTCTATAGCGTCAGTCCACGAGAAGAATAAGGGTTCTCACTAAGAATTAAAGAATCTTTATTTGCTGGAAGCCATTTTTAATCATTGATCATAGAAAACAGAGTGTCTGTCACCACGGATGGCATCCCCGTGAAACCTCTATCTCAAAATGCACTACAGTAAATAAACCTTTCAATACTAAGTTTCCCTTGTCACTTGCCCGATATTTACCAGTTGGGCATGTGTCTTAGGTGTGATGCACTGTACATCAGGAGGAATAGTTGATAAACACGACAGTCGAGTGTTTTCTTTTCTTAGTTCAGCTGTAAAGATGTGGAAGTCAAACCTAGGGTATCTTCCGAGTCAAATAGATACTTGTGAACGGGAAGGGACACCTCAACACCGCCAATGCAGCACCAGGACAAATCAGGACTGAGACAACACAGGACTGAAAAAATTCATTTTTTAATGAAGTATACCGAAATTCTAAAATAGTTGTCAGCCCAATAATTTCAATAATTCACAACATTAACTGTTATAATATTTTTAATAAAAATATTTTAGAATTTCAATTTACTGTATTAAAAAAAGAAATATTGCGATTTACTTTATTAAAAATAATTAAAAAAAAAAAAAAACTGCTTCATTTTGCTTTGCATTTTACGATTTACTTTATTAAAAATAATTAAAGACAAATGTGTTTAATTGTATTTTTTTATATATTAAATTACTTTATTAAAAAATAAATATCTTCACGATTTACTTTATTATAAAATTAGTAAAAAAAAAGCTCTTTCATATTTTGCATAATGTCTTTTCAAACGCGTTATTTGAAGAAAACTAATTAAGGTTTTAATCCTTAATAAATTACTTTTATTAGGTTATAAAAAATATCATGATTTTCTGAGTTATCGCAGTCTTGAGTTGTCCTGGTGCACAGTCGACGGTGTTGAGCCGGCGGTGTTGTGTCATCGGTGTTGAGTTGGCGGTGTTTAATTTTTCTGCACCTCTTGAGAACATCCTCAGTCTGAGCAGACTTGCTTGCGCATCTGAAATTTTAACTCTGCCCACCTGCTGCTTTTATCAAAATCAGTCACACTAACGCGAACATTTGGCTAGCCTGGTTTTACGGCTATATTCGGCTTTCTTATATTTGTGAACCAGCGTCGTTTTGTTCACATGCTGCTCTGACGGCCATTAATAATAATTATAATAGAGGTAACATATTCAACATTAAATCGCAAATGTTGGAATAAGTATCGAAATTGCAACTTATTCGTATATGTACCGAGTCCCTTCAAGACGTGGCTGATCATGTCTCTCCACAAGTTCCTGTCATTTATAGCTCTTAAAAACTTTTTTTTCTTTTTGCTATCACTCTAATTTCTATTCAGCAAATGATTTAAACAAGAACATTAGAGAAGTTATTTGCTGCATTCCTCTCTCTTCAGTATTTCATGTGAGTGTCAGATTTTCCAATCCCCCTTTTCTCATTATGTGTCATAGAGATAGATTTCAACTGTCTCTTTCCGATTCTAAGTCTAATTGTCCTTTTTTCAATTTTCCATAAAATTCCATGAATGCTCACATGTTCAGCCGTTGAATTCTCAGCATCTTTCTGTTGCTTCGAGTCACTTCATCTGTGTTGAGATTGTACAGTATTCACTACCATATAGGATGACCGGTATTTTATAGCAGTTAAGTACTCTTTTCTTTGTATCTAGCGAAATTTTCTGTTTCTTAGTATTTTGCTGAGATTTTGGAAGGCATATTCCGCTATTCCATGTCGCCTTCAGATTTCGGTGACACATTCGTAATTATTTAAATTTTGCTATTTGCTTGATTATCTAGTGTCTGATATGTAGTTCGCATATTGGGTTGTTCTATTTGATATCACATATATTCCGTCTTCTTGCAATTGATAGTTAGTCCGTTCTTCTTACTTTCCTTTACTGCCTTTCTTAGGAGTTTATGCCTTTTCCATTATGCATCTGCTATCAACAGTGTACTATCTGCATGTTGCTAAGACTATGGTCAGTAATAATGGATCCTTGTAGGATAATAATTCTCTGAGAATCACCTCACTATAAAGGATAAATAAGTCCGGCGAGAAGACACATCATTGTCTTACGCTTCTTTTCTGTTTTTATGCATTTACTGAATTCATTTTCTATTAGTATGCTGGCAGCTTACTCCCAGTGTTAAGTGCGAGATTAGTCTGACATCTTTCCCAAATAAATCAAATTTTTACTAGCAGTTCGCTCAGTTCTTTGTGTCGTACTTTGGTAAACTAAATTTAGTAAATAAAATCTACCCTGATGAGTAAAATACAGGGTTCAGTTCGAAATTCCAATCACCTGAAGAAGTTCGGAGCTTACAACTTCCGAAACGTCGTGCATACGAGAATAAATATGAGGACAACAGTCCGAACAATGTAAATAATGTAAATAATTACAATACCTGATCACGGAAATATAGACAGATACAACGCCATATATATATATATATATATATATATATATATATATATATATATATATATTATAATTTTTTCATATAGACAAAAACAGTTTACTCACTATAAAGATGCAACTGTTTTGTCCATATGAAAAAAATTATAATAAATAAATATTGCTCTACATACGGTATCGCGCCATCTTTTGAATTAATGCTGTGAACGTTAGAATTTATATATTATTTTTGTTCTCATTGCATCGGATATATATATATATATATATATATATATATATATATATATATATATATATATATATATATATATATATATATATATACAGGGAGAGAGGTGAAATATGATTTCTATTCAGATGAGCAAACATTTTGTCCAAATTGTAGCGTTTCACTGTTGCCTAAAACAAAACGTTTGATCACAGGTTAACGTCTTCCTAAGCGGATCTTTGGAAGGCGGTGGTCGATAAATGGCCCGCCGGCGGCATCACTCACTGATTGCAGCTGTCATAGGTTTCTATCAAAGAAAAGAGGGTGAATCGCGCGGAAAAAGGGACACTTTCGCGATAATATGCTGAAGTAGATTTAGGCGACGAGTAGGAATTAAGTTAAGTGGTGTATGTGTATACAGCACAGCAAAGACAAAAGAGGAGGATGAAATGGAAAGAAGAACATAGATGCAATTGAACCATGCTGGATATAAATGAATTATACGTGCATACGCACACACACACACACACACACACACACACACACACACACACACACACACATATATATATATATATATATATATATATATATATATATATATATATATAAATATGTATGTATATATATATATTGAATATCAGTTTAGGTGTTTTGAATTTTTGTAATAAATGATGAATCTATCTGTGATATAGTGATTTTCCAAGTCTAGATTAGATGTGGCACAAGGCCGAATGTATGGGACCCCCAGTGAGGATCGAAATCACTACGCAGTCGTAACTCTTCTAGCAAGACAAGCTTGCTAGCCATTATACTGCCTCCATGTGCCCCATCTATGTGTGATATATTGGTCTATCTATATGTGTGCGAGTTGCACTAAATTTTGGCATATGATATGGCAGCCAAAATGAAAGTGTGGCAATTATGTGACCAATGTAAGAGTTTAATTTTTTATTATTTATGTTGGCAGTACAATCTCTCTAAGGACATGAGAAAGTATAAACAAAATAAATTATGAAATTTATATCCACGCAATGTAAAAATAATTAAAGAGATATTAATTCTCTTAGTATTTATGGGTGTTTCCTTCCTTGCTCTTTTTGTGGTATAATGGAATACAATTTCTTCATTATGTTATTATTCTCTCTTCGAGTAATAAATGCTTACCATTTTAATTGTCGTCGTTGTTGAAAGTCTTCAAGAGATGAGGTTTCTTTTATCTGATACACTTCTTTGTACGCGATTCTTAACCCCAGTTACCAAGTTCGAAGAAGAAATGTCACTCGCTCAAAATTATGTTTGGCCATCGATTTTAGGTATTTAGTGCTTACACATTGCTTACATTCGGAGGTCAGATCTATGGGGTTTTTTTGTTTTTTTTTAAAGATTTATTCTGAGCCCTACTAATTAGAATACGTGGAAGTGGATGGTGGTCTTCTGTTCAAGATCAATCTTGTTACAACTATAAATGTTTCCGTCATCATCAGAGACTCCCACCCTCATCGTCTGTCCATTTTCATCGGATGGGGAAGCAAGGATACAGATTCTGTTAGTAGATTCATTAGGAATACGATATGGTATGTTTAAGTTCTTAGTGTCCATCGCTTCATATCTGTGCCTGTTCATTCGCGGAGCATAATCTAGCAAGTGATTAAATATCTTGGGGTGCTAATTTCCTACTTGTAATCTAGATATGGTTTAGAATGCCACGGTATTGGGGTCATCACTCGACATGTACGACTTTGCGGACCGATATAGTTCTTTTATCAGTGGATTCGGGTTATGGAAGATGTTTCTGAATGTATATTCAGTATTTTTCTACGACGGCCATGATAGAAAACTTATAACTGTTTTATACACCTAGTTTTCTTGCAAATATATTAAGACAAATGACGCTGGAATTGTAAACTGCTAACTTAGTCCTAAATTAGATTCTTAGTTAAGACCGAGATTGTGCATCAGGTTATTTAATTTCTGTACGTTTTATGCTTGAGGAGTTTAAATTTATCCTCTAAATTATCATAGTTTAATATACACCAAAGTTAAAGAAAGATTGCTAAATAATAGTTTAACAGACTATTATTTTGAGGGCAGTCTAACTCGGCTCCGACATCTGGAGCTTGACATTCGGTATCAGATGTATCAGGAAGTCGATTTTGATTGGCTGAGCTAGCGTGTGAAAGATAGGAGAAATTTTTCAGAGCTGGTCAAGCGATGTATACGTGTTTTCTTACGTGTTCGAAACGGCTCCTCAGTGAGGAGAGCGACCACCACTGGATAGTTAGATAATGTACATATCCACATGTAATAAAAAAAAAGTTAAGTTAAAATTCTCTGTATTTGAGGTCTTTCATGGCTGAACCAAAGCATTTAGCGATCGCCGGCCGAGAGAAGACACCTTGAGATCCCCCCCACCTGAGGGCTCTGCAACAAGATGACCACAGCTTCCAGTGCTTGCTTAAAGACACAAACAGCTCAGGCAGGTCTACGAAGACTTTTACCTGCTTCTTTATTTCCGATGTGCTGCAACGTAGGCTATAATGAACCTTCTGTTGTATATCGCCAGATACTTGAAATCCAATGAACGATTTGTAATGTAATCAGTCTTGACCTGTTATCTCGACTTCCGTCACTTTCTCGTCGATTTGATGTGGCTTCCCTCTGTCTTTTCTACGTATATATTCATGGCAACTGCTCTGACGAGTTTTCCCCTAGGGCCCTGATTTCATTAATTTATGACTGCTACAAGATTGACATAGAGGCCACACCATTTTACTGTTGAAATACAACCGCCACTTCTGAAACAGTTTATTTTCTTGCACTTACCACCTCTGGAACTCCCTTCCGTTTACTTGCTTCTCTTATAAATCTTCAGTAATTTAAATAGAACATCAATCGCCATTTCCAGTCTTCTTGAATCTCGTTCATCTATTGTCCTTTTCTCAATGCTCCCTATTCCCAGTTTTCTCTTTCACTTTCACTTTCACTTTCACTCCCTGTGATCCCCTGCGTTCTAGTGATATTACCGCCTTGGGGCGAAATTATTAAAACAACAGCAAACAGAATTTTCCTATCCTTTGTAGCTCTTAGTAAAGTTTGTCTTTTCACAGTCCTTGCCATCTCGTTTTCCCGCCACCTTTTTGTCGGCTTGCTGCTTCCTATGTCCTTTTTGCTTTCGATATGTCTCGCGAGAGTCAAATTCTCCAAGCACTCCTTCGTTATTATGTGTCCTAGAAATGTCTGCTGTCTCTTTCTGATTCTGCGAATAAGTGTGATTTTTCTTTCGCTTTTCCTTAAGACATACTTGTTGCATACGCGCTCTGTCCGTGGTATTCTCAGCATCCTGCTGTAGAACCACATTTCTAGTGTATCCAGTCTTCTTTTCATCTGTCTGGAAACTGTCTAAAATTAACTGCCATATTGATATTGCAGCAATTCAGCACTCCCATCAGACTAACCCGAATCCAGCGGCAAGAACCAGTTCAGATAATTGAAACTGCCTGTGGCACATACGATTTGAATAGCCCGATAGTAAAACACCGGGCGGGTCGTTATTACCCGAAATATATCATTATATCATAAAAATATAACGCTTGAACTTTTCTTATTGAATATTATATCTCTAGTTATCTATTAAGCGCTTTTTGGCAGTTCTGCTAGCCTGAAAAAAAAGAGAGGTCATATTTTCGTAATCTTCACGATTTTTTTTTTGTTTTATATATATATATATATATATATATATATATATATATATATATATATATATATGTCGCTTTTCTTCATATCATAGTTCTAGTTATTTATTAAGGTTTTTTTGGCTATACTACAACTAGCCTGAAAAAAACGTCAAATTCTCGTACATTTCACGTTGTTCTACTATGTTGTTATTATTATTATTATTATTATTATTTCCTTTGATTTCTGGTGTGTACACATTTCGTTCCGGGTCCCACTCAGAGACCTAAGGTTAGTAATTACATCATGACATTTTCCACTGACCAATTAATAAACAACAACAATAAAACACAAATATATTTTACATAGGTGAAGACCTTCGTAAGGTGTGGGCTGTACGCGTGAGAACATTTTTTTATATTTCTTTAAGGAATCCCTTCAATTAGTCTACTGGAATCTTTTCCAGCCTAACCGAAGGTTCCAACTAGAACAAAGATTGTTGATGTTCCCATGAGCCACATTTTTGAGATTTCGATTTCAAGGTCCTTGTATTTTGATAGCTTTTTGAAGATCTTCAAAGATACATTGCTGTCTGCAGGTACTGCAATATCAATAAGGAAGTACTTTTTTTTCTGTTGTATACATATTTCTTTCCGGGTCCCAATTAGCGCAACCAAAGACCTAATATCAGAAATGGCATCATAACATTTTCCAGTGAGCATTTTTGAAAAAAACAATCAAAAGTAAACTAAGATCACACATTTTTTACATAGATAAATCTATTATTATTATTATTATTATTATTATTATTATTATTATTATTTCTGTTGCATACACATTTCCTTCTGGATCCCAAGCAGAGACCTAAATTTAGAAATAGCTTCATGACATTTTCCCCTGGCAATGTTTGTAAAATAAAATAAAATAAAAAAATTATTATTATTAGGTTGGTGCAAAAATAATGACTTAATAATGTCGTTTCTTGACGTATTTTTTAACGTCAAAAAACGACATTATTACGTCATTATTTTTACACCAACCTAATATTTCATTTCCATTGAATTCTGTTGTATACACACATCCTTCCGAGTTCCAACCCATGACCTAATGTCAGAAATGGATTCATGCTATTTTCCGCTGATCATTTTTAAAAAAATATATAGATAAATCGTAATTTGTAAGCTGTACTCGTGAGTAAAATATTTTGTATTTCTTTAGGGCATGGGCTACCAGGATTCCCTTCAATGAGTCTATTGGACCCACTTCCACTCAATCCAAGGGCTCCAACGATAACTTTATTATTTTTTGTTTGCGGTCTCAAAAAACAATGTACAGGCGTTTAGATTTGATTGCTCTGTCTGTGTGTATTGTGTAGTCCCATAAAATTGTAACAGGTCCTATCTCCGTAATCGGGTCCGGGTGGTGTTTATACTAATTTCTTTCAGTTTCCTTTCCGTAGAATTTGCAGATTTTCCAGTGCAGATATTGGCCAACTCTCATGCCCTCTTTTATATTCAGTGGGTGCCAATACCGAGCAAACTGATAAAAAATGATTAATTGTTTCTGGATATTTATAAGAGAACTGGCATTTTGGGATAACACAATATTTTAGTATATGTGTTTGATAATTTCTAGTTACCAAGCATTGGTCCTGTGCAGCACGGATAAAACCTTACGTTTCAGCTTTCAACCCTGTACTATGTAGCCACTGATTGATATGGGGTTTGTCTACATCAGCTTGTTTGGTAAGGACAGAGTATTGGCCATAAAGCGATTTATCTTGCCATTGTTTCTGTATTTAGTCGGTTGCATTTGTCTTTGCTTTCTTCTTTATGTATTTTACAGATTCAGCCGGTGTATTTTGCTTTACTTGTATTTCTACACACATTTGAAACTCCTTCTTGAACTTGTTGGCTTCATTTATTACGGAATAAAGATGCTTGCTACTTTCATATTCTTTGACACATCATCCAGTCTTCTGTAGTTTTCAGGTATCTTTGAAGGTCAATTGTTGTAGTTTGTAGGAAAGTTCTAGTTGAACAAATCCTCTACCTCCTTCGGATCTGGACACAAAAAAAACAATCAACAAACCGCCTTGGGATGATGCGTGTGCAAGTACTTTCAACTGTACATTCATATTTCATATAAACACATTTCGATTGGCATTATATTATTTCGTCTCGGATGCAACCTGAATTTGACCAAAAACAAAATAATTTCCATGCCTGAAAATAACTGAATATACAGTTGAAATTATTTTCGTATTAAAGAAAGTCCTTATACAGCTTATAATTTTTTAAAAATAAGGATCATAACATTCCTCAAGGGATTTGTACATAATGCACCTTTAAAATTTTGTTAGCGAAGGGATTTCGCCATTTTATATTATTAACTTTACTAATCTACTTTTTGAATGAATGATTCATTGTAAAATATATAGGAAATAAGATATGGAGTGAAAAATTTTATAAATAGTTTAGTTTTCCTTCCTGATAGGCGCCACGGGGAGACACAGTCGTCTGTCAGCGGCAAGGCGAGTGGCCTGGAGGAGAGATATCTCGTGGGATCTCAGTATATTATAGATATACCCTCAAAATATTTTTAAATATCGATGTACCCCACTATCATGTATGCTTGTAAGTAAAATCCCAAGAAGCAAATGGTACAGGTTTTACTGCCCTTAGTTTGCTCTTTCTCGCAGTCTACATCACGAATGCATAAAACTCTTCTAAAAGAAGATGACGTCAAGCGACTGCAGTTATGGTTATTTTCTAAGCGTAGCTTAGATGTGTCACAAGGCCGAAACTAAGGGGCATTCAGTGAGGATCGAACTCACTACTCAGTTGTAATAGTTCTAGCAAGATAAGCTTGCTAAAATTATACCACATCGAGTTGCCCAGCGATTACAGATATGTTGACATCAAACCATCAGTTTCTGCAACCCAGAATCGAGTTGTACCATTTATATGTCTAACTTTTGACCATTGTGTTTTGGTGGCCACTAACAATGGACAATTCCAAGTTTGTCTATAGAGTAAGGTGATGAACCTCGGTCTTATTATCTGTAATCATATGCCCAAGAAAGTTTCCATTAGCTCGACTACAACGTTCGAAATGTTTAAAATAATTGACAGTACTTGTATATTTCATTCAACTGTGTTGGGTCTAGTGTTAAATCTTTTGACTTAATCATGTAAAATTTTTATTACAACTCTTTTAGCTTGATTGTTAACTGCACTGTTTGGTGGTGGCAATCGTCTTCGCTTTAACGCCATATCTGCTTCCACTCAATATTAAATATGTTTTAGATAAGACAAGAATTATTTAATACGCTGTTTTCTTTGGTTTAAGTTTATCGCAGTATTTTAATTTTGTACAATTCATGAATATATGCACTTGGCTTTAGGTTAAACATCTTGCACACATACATCTATAAATACGCACACATCTCTAAATACACACATATCTATAAACACACATAAAACAGACGTAAATACACACATATATATATATATATATATATATATATATATATATATATATATATATATATATATATATGTGTGTGTCTGTGTGTGTGTGTGCGTATGTATAATTCCCTTCCTTTCAGGTAACAGTTTGTTTTAAATTTTCTTAAAAATCATTTAATCATCAGTTATTTAACATCACCTGAAGAAGTAAAATCATAGTATTGAAAAATGAAAGTTTTTGTGTAGCGAAGTCAGTATGTTTTTTTAATCTCTTATAATAAAAAAAATTACATATGTGTGTGTATGTGTGTCTGTGTCCGTGTGTGTGCGAATGAGTGTGTCTGCGTGCCTGTGTGTATCATAAAATTATTAAAATCTGTTTATTTGTAACGGTGTCACCATTGAGCTTCATTGAATTATGTTAATCGTTACAAGAATGGATGCAATTCCGTGTAAATTGAAGTAGAGGAATTCATAAGATAAGTTAAAAGATCTAAATTATTTAGTTTTTTTATTGGTCTATCTCTTGAAATTTTAAAGGCAACTTGCTTTTAAAACGTCGTCTTCCTTATATGTACGTGAATACGTGGGCAACTCGATGCAGTATAATGGTTAGCGAGTTTGTCTCACTATAATAATTACGCCTGATTAGTGAGTTCGATCCTCATTCGATGCCCATACTTTCGGCCATGTGCTAAGCTGCTATACATACACACCCATCATTCTCTCTCTCTCTTCATATGTGTGTGTGTGTGTGTGTGTGTATTAGCGTTTCCCTTGAAATTGATGGACGAAGAAATTGGTACATTATATAGTTTTACACCTGATATAATCATTACTCGTTTCCAGTTTGTCATTTTTATTTTATGGAACAAAATCAAGCAAAGACTTGCTCAGTGGATATGCCACACATTGTGCGGTGGTTAAATTGTCGCCATTTTATATTTCTAATTTCGCGCATGTGCATTGTTTGTTTTTGATTCTGTCGACTGCCCAGTATAGTCGGGCCAATTAGACACCGTTTGTGAGAAGAAAAAAAAGAGTACTTTGACGCAATTCATTCCACCAGCAATTTGGAAACGGCATACTGTACTACTCGGTATTCTTCTGTGTATAAATTCTTCACTAGTGATGTTCTAAAAGCATCATGTACTAGCCTGAGATCAATGACACGCAGAATTTTACATTTTATTTTTCAATAATTTCTTTTTTTTTATCAAAGATGATGTCTACTTGTGTTCATCCACTACTGGGATTTCTGCTCTGACTAATTTTAAACAGATGTCTATGTGGGATTTGCTTCATTTGCAGAAATGTAGGCATTTGGATTTCATTTTGGAAAAGGTAAAACCATTTTCCATGGCCAATTTGTGTATTGTTGGAGTTAACCTTCTGTGGTATGCATATGTCCAGATAAGTACATTATTAGATAGTCGTCAACATATAAGGAGTATCTCACCCCTGGCCTTAGAGATTTACCTATGGAATTAATTTTCTTTCAGAAAAGAGTCACTGAAAAAAATACTTCCTTGTGGAACCCCTTCTTGATTTTGCTGTTCTGATAGTGTAGTTCCAATACGGACTGGAAATCTTCGGTCTTACAAGAAATTCTCTATGAATTGAGTCAACCTTCCTTCTAGGCCCAGTTCATATAGGTCATTCAAGAGACCATATTTCCATGTCGTATCGTACGCCTTTTGCAAGTAAAAAATGACTGCCGTAATATATTCCTCCTTAATGAAGGCTTACCTTAAAAAGGTTTCTAGGCGTATTAAGTGGCTCATTATGCTACTTTGCCCAAGACATATTGGAGGTCGCTGATTAAGCCTTTAATTTCCAGGTACCAAGTCAACCTGTTGTTGACCATTCTCCCCATAGATTTACATAGGGATCTGGCTAATGCTATCGGTCTGTAGTTTTCAAGGTCCGTGTCATCTTTCACGGTTTTGAAATAGGTATGATGAATGACAGTCTCCATATTTCTGGTCAGTTGCCATTTGTCCATATGTTAATATAAATTTTATTTTTATTAAGAATTATAATGATTTGTTGTGTAACTGTTTTATTAAATTGTAGTGGATATCATCTGGGCCCACGGCCGTATAGTTAGTTTTCTTTAAAGATCCATTTAGTTCCACCAGAGTGAATCGTAGGTTATGGCTCTCGGTGTTATTTGATTTAAAGTTTAGTTTTTGTTTTTCCGCATTTTTAACTTTAGAAATTGTTGGATACTATTCTTGGCAGATTAATTTTTAGAGATTATTTTGGTTAGTCGGTCAGCGATATCTGTTTTACTGGTTATTTTAGAGTTATTTATCAAGAGTTGTTTTACAATGTTTGTTTGGTATTTGCCTGATATTTTCTTTATTATATTCCAGACGGGTTGTTTTTGTAACAGTCTGTTGATGTAGATTTTCCAGCGTTATTTGTAGTTTAATTAATTATTTTCCGTGCTTTTGCTCAAAGCTGCTAAAATTGCAACACATTAGAGGTTAAAGGTAGTTTGGTGAATTCTCTCGGTGCTGCTCTTCTAAGCCTGATGGCTTTTTCCCATTTTTCATTGAACTAAGGTCTGTTGCGTTTTTTTTTCTTTTTTGTTTCTTTTTTTTGTTTTTGGGGCTGAAGGTTTCGCAATGCATTTTTTAGATATAGAGATGAGGAACTTCGTGAAATGTATTGAATTCTTGATGTTTTTTCCTTCAAGTGGTTTTTTAGAACATCTGTTTTTAAATTCTTCCCAGTTCCTTCCACCTAATTTCCACCGGCGATGACTTTTCATTTTTTAATTTTGTAGGACGATTGGCAATTGATCGCTACCGAATGTGCTTTCCAGTACCTTCCAAGATAAATCCATATGTTTGATGGATCACATAGAAATAAATCTTTTGCTGAGTAGCTGTCAGAAAAGTGATTTATGTAAGTCGGAGTTTTATCATTATAATTTCATAAATCGTTGTTAGAATTTATTGTTTCTAAGCTCCTTCCCTTTTGGTTTGTGTCTTTACAACATCATATATTCCTGTGACAGTTAAAGTACTCTAGTATCATAAAAGGCGAAAGGAGTTGCCTTATGATTTTCTGAATTTTAGCTTCATTTACTGGTTCATTCGGTGAGTAGATATTTATTGGCCTGTGTAAAGTCACTTTAACAGTAGTCGCTTGTAAAATATTTGTTAAATATATTTTACTTTGAGTCACATCATTCCTAACTAGGATGGATGTACCGCCTGATTCTCGATGCCCAGTGTCATGTGTGTAGTTATATTGTTGGTAATCATTTATGTTCAGTTTGTCATTTTGCTTAAGTAATATTTCCTTAAAGTAAACGACTGGTGGTGATAAATCTTTTTTAGGAGAAGTTTATTTATATTTGCCTTTATTCCATTGAAATATATGATACATGATTCATAAATGTTTTGGGGTTTTAGCTTAGTATGTGGTTGTGATTTAATTTTCCGAGGTTTTGAGTTTTGAGCTTTTGGCAATTTGTGGGTTCTGGCTTTCCACCTCCGTTTCTTCCAATTCTGTTTTGGTTAGGAATTTGGTCAGTGTGAATTTCTGGGTTTTGTTTTGCTGGCTGTAATTTTTTTTTTTTTTTTAGATGATTCTTAGATCTATCTTTGATAGGTTTTGGAGGATGTTTTTAGGAAATTTTGGATTTTTGGAGCAGTGGTTTGTGTTTGAGCGGTACATTTTGTATTTGGTTTTCTTTGTTTATTATTTCAATCATATCGTTGGCTTTCTTTTGCGGTTCAGTCTGCAATATCTCCTTGGGGAATATGTCCTTCAGGTAGTTTTGAAATATGGGCCAGTCATTTGGTTCCAAGCGTACGAGCTTCTCAATGAGGGCCTCTGTATTTGTCAAGCTGACTGCTATTCGTTGTGGTCCTTCCTTGCGTTTATTTTTGCATAGAAAGGATCTTTCATGTATTTCCTTGCTTCCACGAATGATACATTTTGTTTATGCTTCACCACGTTTGTCTACTTTTCCCTTTTCCCAGAAGTTGCATGATCGTGAATAAACTGGATGTTTTTACTGGCAGTTAGCACATCTTTCTTCATAGTGGTACATTTTCCACACGTTGGGTGACTACTGTAGCTTTCTCTATAATGTCCAAATTTTTGGCACTTGAAGCACCTTAGCGGAGCAGGAATATATTATTCCATTGGCTCAATGTTTTACCCGACTTTTATTTTTCTAGGTATCTGAGGTGTAGCAAGGGTAAGGATAGACGTGGCTGTTGTTATCGTTTCTCCTTTCTTTTTTATTGTAAACCACCTGGTTTCTTAAGGTGTCATGTCAGGTGAATGTGGTGGCCACTTCAACAGCAGATTGTAATTATCACTGGCACGTCTTTCTGGTAGATTTCGCAGGGTCGACTTAGTTTTTACGCATTTTGCTAAAAGTGAGCGAGATCTATACGCCAACACCACTGAGGCTGGAACCAGTGAGATCAATTCTAACCATAAAAATCTAAGAATCTCCTTGAGTCATTTGAAACCCCATTGATATGCTGATACTTTTGATCATAGAAAAAGGTCTATGACTGTGTCTTCATGGGTATGGATCTAATTAATATTTGAAATCTTCCATTCTTGTCATTTATTGTTTTAGCTATTTGTTATAGATGTAAGTTGTTTTTATTATTACTATGATTGTTATCATTAAGCTTATTTTAATCCTCCTTGTTGCAGTGGTAATTAAATTATACTTTATAATTATGGAACATTTTTTAAAATATTTGTCCGCGGTTAACTGCATTTAAGGTATTTCCTTTTTACTGGTTATATTGGTGCGGAACGAATCAGTTAAAAAGTATCTTCTTCTTACTTACCTTGCAATATGTATCCCAAAACCTAACGTGACAAGAGTACATTAATTTCCCGCTCGATTTTTTTGTTGAAAGGACACATCAGCACTTATTCTAAGTTAAACTTAATATGATTTATTTTTTTCATAGTTTATACATTTATCTATCTCTCTCAATATATATATATATATATATATATAAAAAGAAAGAACAGTAAGATATATAATCCGGTGTTCTAATAGATATTTTTATTTTTACAAAATAGTGCTCAATGTAAATTTACAAAGCATTAATATTATAAATTATTTGATTTAAAATATGTTTTTTTTCCGCTACACAGTTCTAACCATGTTTCAAAAATAGAAGCTAAAAGCCCCGAATTTAATTTTGCAATTAAATTAAAAGCATTAGTTCCATTTCATCCTCAAGCGAATTTTGGAGTAACTTTAAAAAAAATTACTGGGTTTTAAATACACAGCTAAAATCACGTTTCCATGGTTAGAGAATATTCTACTTCATCAATTTTCATTGAAAAATACATCCCTAACCCCTTACCAAATTGTAAGTAATAACTGATACAATGATACTGACATAATGAAAACCTAGATATCCCTTGTCCAATTGAAGTAGAATATTCTGTAACCATGGAAACGTGATTTATTTTAATATATATATATATATATATATATATATATATATATATATATATATATATGTATGTGTGTGTGTGTTGTTGTTGTTGTTGTATAGGAGTAATGTCGCTGCCGACACTGTATTTATAACATAGATCGTTAGAGAGCAAACTCAGCCGATCCCATTTTGAATAAGAAGATCACGTGATGCGTCTAATTGATTACCATTTCTATTCTATCTTCTATTAATATACGGTTCACTATTCTCTGTACTATTCACTATTTCTATACCATTTTTCTCCGCTGGCCACTATACTATTTCTCTATTCGAATCAATATTCGAAGGTTACTTTTCGAGAGAGTATTATCGAGCAAGTGCTATAAGTGCGCGTATTATTCCAAGGCGTCTGACACCGGTATTGTTCAACGGCGTATTATAGTTGTATCTGCGATTGCAAAGTCTCTACTGCAACGAACATTACGAAGTATATATATATATATATATATATATATATATATATATATATATATATATATATATATATATACACACACACACACACACACACACACATATATATATATATATATATATATATATATATATATATATGGATTGGATATATTCATTGTATTATAAGCTGTGTCTATGTCCCTTACCTGTTCAATACCTGCATTTATTGAATTCACTTCTCAAGTGGTCATATTATATCTTTAGGACTTCCGACCTTTTAGAATATACTTAGGCTCAGTCCATAATAGAAGATTATTAAAAACGAATGCAAATCCTCGTCCTTGAATCAATCGGTACGTTTGACTCGGAATATCTATTCATCTCCCTAACTACTTGAATCTATCTGCTATCCTAGTATAGAGTTTGTGGTTATAACGGATTGTCCTTTGCATTTTCGGCAATATTCCTCAGTATCCGCCTCTCAGGAGACTACATCCAAATCCAGTCGTGTAAAGACAAGATACCTGATTCATTAACGATGTATTTATCTGGTAATGTCTTTCTGAGGTACTGATTTTTTCTGTATACGTATCATCCCAACGTAATAAGAGTAATCTTTATTCTAATAGAAGATGTTCGGACCTATACGAAGGCACGACCTAATAGATAATATCATAGTGTCAGATTGCTAATCAACGGTACCTTTAGTTAAGTATTCTAAGGTAATCTCACATTTGACCACACTCAGATCCTTATTCTAAATTACCCAGAGTGATATTAATAATCCAGTAATCCCCCTTGGCCTTGATGGGGTTTACAGCCGTATTCAGCAACCTTCCTGGAGTTAGTGTCTCGATAAAACCTCAGTCTCCTGTGCCGTGAACAGATTAATAGGAGTAGATAGGCTCACCTATCGCCTAACCCATACTCCTTCCATGTTTATTGAATAGGCCTAGAGAATTATCCCTTGTTCCTTGTTTAAGTTATGCTTCACCGGTTCTTTCATCCAAGGCTATAACGATAATAATCTCATTAACCAGTGGCTGCGATTTCATTTTGAGGCTACTAGGTTGGTAGTTCACTGGCTGCTGCATCCGACCGGTAGTAAGTAGCCGGAACTCTTTGGTAGCGCTTAGAGAGCCTTCTCCGGTCACCAGTCGCATAATATTGCGTTATTTATTGTTACATGTAGCGCACGAGTAGGTGTCCCTGCATAAATTCCAGTGGGAAACCCTGAGCGCACTATATGCTTTAGTCTCAGCCAAATCTCCTTATGACAATTGGCATGGCTAAATGTAACCGTAAGGTCTCTCGCACTCCTCCCTTGTGGAACACGATTCCGGCTCCATGCTTTCAAGCCAACTTTGATCTTCAAAATTTTAAATGCAATGGCAATCGTTATTTACTGCCTTTATGCTAACACTTCTATCGTTCTAACACCTCAGTACTACTTCTGTTTTCGAACTCTTTGACACGCAGTAACCTCTTGTATCTTAGTGTCTTTACTGCCTTATTTGGGGTGAAATCGATTTATATATATATATATATATATATATATATATATATATATATATATATATATATATATAGATAGATGGATAGATAGATAGATAGTAGATAGATAGATAGATAGGGAGAGACAGAGTAAAGATAACAAATCCGTTGGTATATAATCCAAGTGGATTCTCGTAATATACAATATTAAAACTTATCCACAAAAAGAGAAATGTATTATTACCGAATAATATAATTAATAAACAATAAAATCCAAAATCACTTCATAAATATAGATTTAAATTAATTAGGTACTATATTGAAATGGACACATTCTGTGTTAGTTTTTCGACTGTTTTTTTCATTTAGGTTTCACAACTTAATTTCCTATTTCTGACACAAACTTAGCCTACGCAAGGGGGTGAGAAGACCGATATATTCGTCTGCCGACATAGGATATTCTCCATATGAGGTGATTTTGGCTTTTACTGTTTATTAATTATATATATATATATAATTATTTATTTAAAAATATGATTCCATCGCTACATAAGAGTTCTCATGTTTCAAGAAAAAGAGCCGAAAACTTCAATATAATTATTTGAATTAAAGTACCAAGCTCTGTTACATGTTCATGCGAATTTTTGGGGGGAATTTCGCTTGAAGAAAAAATTCGCTTGAAGATGGAACAGAGCTTGGTACTTTAATTCAATTTAATTCAAATAATTATATTGAAATTTTCTTATGTAGCGATGGAATCATATTTTTAAATAAATAATTATATTTATGCTCTACTTTTGTATCGAGCACAGTTTTTTTAAAATAATAACAAAAATACTAAAGAACTTTGGATTATTTACCTAACGAGTTCTTTCCTATTTTCTATATATTTTACACACACACACACACACACACACACACACACACACACACACACACATATATATATATATATATATATATATATATATATATATATATATATATATATATGGAGAGATTTTGATGGTGTGATTAGATATATATTAGATATATCGTGTAATATTTATTGGCGCAGAAATTATATTTCTACTTTTGAATTCGCTGTTTAAGTTTCATTTTGGCAACCAATCAAAAGAAAAGAATGTAGAATTCAAAAATCAACACAACTTCGCATTATCTTACTTCCAACATTTTTGATGAATATAAATAATAAATTGCGTTAAATTTAAATGTAAAATTTAAGCATTTTTACTTGATTCTTACGAAATCATTTTCTCTGAATACCTTCAACTTATCTTAGTTAAAAATAGACAAAAAATTAAGAGAATTTTATGCAGTAAATTTCGTTATTATTATTATTATTATTTCTAGGATAAACACTTTCAGAAAGAAAAAGTCCTATTGGCTCAAAGAAAATTAGTTTTGAACATGAGACGAACCTTTAAATTTTTAGACGATATATCGAGCTATCTAATTGTACTTTAACGTAGAGTGATGGTTAGCTAGCTTGTCTCGTGAGGTCAATTTCGACTGGACTGTGAGTTCGATTATCTTTAGTTGATCTATATGTTCGGCCTTGTGCCACGTCTAAGTTATGCTTAACTGGCTAACCCATAATTTTTGGCCTTCGGCTACGTCTAAGGTACGTTTAGAAAATTATTATATACTAGCTATCTGTTGTGGAATCATTTAATGTAAGCATTTCAGTATATCCGTCTTAGAAATTTAAATTATTTTTTCGTAGTTAATTTAAATCTTTTCGAAACCGAACACTGAAGAAGCCATTTTTTTTACTCATGAGTAATAGTAAAAAATATAACTTCATTGATAACTTTTCGAAAGTAAAGTTTATTTTAGCGTTTTTTTTTTATTTTTTTGCAGGGTTCTTTGTTGCTCTTTTTAATATTAAGTGAGGCCGTTGTATTTAAAAAAAAATCATAGATCTCCTGTGGATTTTAAATAGATCTTTGCCAATTATTAACTGTTGGTTCGTGATTAATTGAACTGATTTCTTGTGCTTCTTTGTCGCAACGCCAACATCGTCATTTTGTGATTGTTAGCTCATCAAGTAGTCTCAGAATAAATCTGCAGTTGAATTTGTCCTGACTCATATCTTGTTTCTTTTCTTCTTGTGTGTGTGTGTGTGTGTGTGTGTGTGCGCCTTTTTTTCAGAAATAATACATAAAAAGTTAAAAATTAATAATTGCGTTCATACTGATTGAGAAACAAGAACCGCTTCGATATTTTTCCCGCCCATACGCCCACTGATTTTCACCTCTCTTTCTCCACACGCGCTGCTTTTCGCTTATGGATCTATTGAATGAAGGAGACAGATCAATAAATCGAAAGGCATTGTGAAAGAAACTGATAGATAAACCCATTTATTACTATATAAATATAGAGATGAAGAGAATATTCTGAATGACTGTTAAAAAATAATCGATCAATCAATAAGTAGAGCGATCCATATCGAATATGTTTATCCGCGAACTTAGATGGATATACTAGAAATAATTATTATAGATTAATAGCTACCAGCTAGTTTTGTACTCTTCAACAAGAGGCTTCACGCGTCACTGCGTTAACATTCAAAGGACGCTAAACAGTAAATATTCAATGATGCCTACTGCAGACCTATTCGCTCGATTATCAGCGGAGGTTACCCCAGAATAGAAACAATACCAAGAGCAGAAGACACAGTGGAAGCTGTTGCAAAACTAAGAAACGTATGTGGAAAAGACAAGAACATCTGCTCGAGATCAAAGATCAGATTCTTGCGTGGAATGGTTTTCTCAATTTTTTTTTTTATGAACGCCTGTGGAACTTGGGCATTAGCGGCAGAGTTAGATCGTAGAATTCGGTCATTAAGAATGAGGCGACACAAAAGAATCCTAGGCATCTCCTACGTAGGGCGCATTACAAATGGCGAAGTGTGAGACAACATTAGACAAGACAGGAGACCGTGCTCTCTCCGGCGGGATTCGAACCATTGTCACACTTTTGCAGGTGAAGCTATCGGGGGATCTACCCGAGAGCGTATATTTTTCTTTCGTAAGATTTCTCGAATATTCAGGCCGGTAGACAAAAATAAATAAATATACTGTTTAATAAATAAACGGGGCGTTTACACAAATATGGGCATCCACTAAAATAACGTTTAAAATGATCAAATCTGTTGCGCTAATAAATAAATAAAAAATCCATTACATTTAAAATATACACACACGCGCGTGCGCGCACGCACACACACACACACACACACACACATATATATATATATATATTAGTGAATACATATAATACCCATGGTTGATAGCACGACTCAGAGTTTCATGCAGTCTTGCAATCTTCAGGTGCGGAGCATATTCTCTTACGTGCGAGCAAGTATACAGTATGTGCGTATATATATATATATATATATATATATATATATATATATTTTATAATAAGCATATATATATATATATATATATATATATATATATATATATATATATATATATATATATATATATATATATATATATATATGTATGTATTGTCACCCACAAACAGACTGTTTCGCTGTATCACAGCTCATCACTGTAGCTAGACGTCCAGTTGCCTCTAGTTAGGATCGAAACTCGTCTAAATTAGCGTCAATCGGAATGTCCCCCGTAAGCCGTTGGCCTACGGCAGGGATGAATGTGAATTTGAGCCTATTTATTTTTAGATAAGCACGCCAATAACTGAGAGAACTCGATTCGTTTTATCGAAATGTGTTGCATTAGTATCAGTAATATATATTGTAGAATAATTGGAATGTAAGATAAAAATGGATGCATTTATATTTGCATTTTGCCGCTGCACAAATAGGTGGGAATGCATGTCCTTTTCTCTTTTATTCAGAATATCTTTTCATGCATTTTGCAGTGCGCATGAAACGACTTTTTTTTTAAAAAAATTCGTTTCTCATACGTCAAGCTGTGCGTAAAAAGACGGTAAATGATAAAAGATAAATGAATAAATCCTTTTGTTAAAAAGAAATGCAGAAAGTGGTTTTTGACGTCAACACCCAAAATAAGTCATTTGTAGACATTCCGATCCAAATGAATATTGAAGAGGAATTGTTATATATATATATATATATATATATATATATATATATATATTCAAAAGCAACCTCCTTGCTTTAAAGTATACCGAAATATCAGGTTTTTTGAAGTTCATTCGTTTGTCTACGATGTAACAATGACTGGAATTCCTTGATTTCAAATATTATTATGAGTTCAAATCTACAGATTTTCCAAGCATGGCTTAGATGTGACACAAGGGCGCAAGTAGGGGGCACCCAGTGAGAATCGAACTTAGTACTCAGTCGTAATTGTTAAAAAATTATTGATGGTAATAATTTTTTATTACAAAGTATTTCCGGTATTAAAAGCTATTTTTACAAAAGTTTGGGTGTCAACTATTTGCCCATAACTGGGACCCTAACAGATTCTACCACCCCGGGTCTGGGTGGACCTGGTAACAACAGCAATTAAGAGGTGGTTCCACGCTCTTCAAAATCTCCTGATCAGAGGCCTTGCAGTTGGACGTAGTTTATCGTCTTACCCAGGACGCGGATGTAGTTTATCGTCATACACAGGACGAAGTCCTCAAGTGACGTGGTTTCTGATATTTGGAAATTTTCTTTGTTTTTGAATCTATATAGCACCAGTCGAAAATGTTCAAAGAAATATCTTTTTCTAGGCCCTCTGGTTTCATGCGTTCAAAGCCTTTTTTTTTGTCATTTATCTTAGGAAGCGTTTGTTTGCAGCTAACAACTTATATATTTCTGAATGAGGTAGGCGCATTGCATGCCATCCATATGAAAATCGACGGGACTATTTCAGAATATAACTCGAATTTACATGTTGATGTTTTGGTTTTGTAGCAGACTGAGGTATTGGCCGAAACTATTTATAGAAAACGCAAAGGGAGACAACATTAGGGCAGTGAGAAAGTGATTGAAGCTGAGACAGCAAATTGTGGCCAATAATATTGCTGATTCTTCTTTGGATTTTATCAAGGTGTTCTAGATATATAGCAGGTACACCGGACCATATGTGGTAGCAATACCCGAAGCATAGATTAATGTTAGAGTTATAGATTCTGGAAAGAAAAACCGTCTAACATGACAAAGTGAACCAATCTTCTTGGCAGCTGACCAATATAGTCTTTCCACTTAATGTCAGCCAGAACGTTAGGCCCAGATGACGCAGTGAGTCATTCTCCTGAGAGTCAACATCATCCATAATGATGGAAGGCATAGAGGATTCTCTCAGATGATTCATACAGAACAGATTAGTTTTAGAAGCGTTAAAATTAACAAGCTGTCCCTTGTCCAACTTAAAAAAAACAGACTGAGTGTCGTTTTAGATATCAGTGAGCATTTTGAACATATCAAATTGATCTTATCAAGCCTGAATAACGATTTAATGATACAAAAATTAACTGATTTTTGAGCAATATTTGAGAGTACCGCGATCAGGCATCTTCTTCTTCACCATCTTGTCTCGTATATCCCCTATATTCCGAGCAACTTCCTATACTTTGCAGCTTTAAGGAAACATCTCCCCTTACCATTTCTAGCTCCCTAAGTTTTTATTCTATCATCCATTTACACAATTTCGTTAGTAAAGTTACTCGACATTTCCCTCTGCCCTTCTTGCTTTCATGTGAGTATTAAACTCTGCAACTCATATTCTCTTATGTTCTCAAGAAATTTTAACTTCCTCTTTCCGATTCTATGCACAATTTTAATCTTCCTTCCTATTTTCTTTTAAAATACCGCCATACTAAAATATTACCGCGATAGTATTCTCAGTATCCTTCTGTAGCACTACATTTCTCTTACTTCAAATCCCTTCATGAGTGAGAAAACTGTTCAACATTCATAGCCATATAAGAGAATCGATATTCCGTATCATTTCAGTATTCTTTTGTCTGTTTCTGACGAAAATTGAATATTGCTGTCACGTCCGGTCTAGTCTGGTACTTCTGCTAGAGATTCTTGATCAAATATTGTATTCTTAATTCTTATTCTTTTATTCTTCTCTCTTAATAATGCTTTTCATTTTCTCATATTATTTCACTCTCAGTATTACCTTGAGATTTAGCGGCTTTATTGCATTTCCTTAGGGCGAAATGATTAAAAAAAATTCTGTTTTTTAATAACTGGTTTAGGATTCCAATGCGTCTTTGCATTTCTATGTTATTTCCCGTCGTCTGACGTCTCCATTTTGTAGCTATCATCTTGGGATGTTGCGTCATGTCTTGTCTTCATACGTGAGGAATTTTTCCAGCATTCAGTGCTATGATTTGATTTGGAAGTCGTTGGCAGTAGGAAATTTCAACTGAGGATATTTACTCATCCACCCTCGTAGATGGGATGTGTTATCGGGACTTGATTCAAACAGCTGTGCGTGGGCTGTATCAAAACTAGTCCACTTCAACCGACATATTACCACAGGTGCCAAGCCGTGCCAGTTAAGCTACTTATTTTAGTACAATATAGATTTACTGCCTGAGAGATACATGCCCAGGAATCAGACATCTGGTAAAGAAAGATATGAGATCAGTGATTTTAAAAAAAATCGTTTAGATTATTTTTTTCGTAACTGTTACTGGTATTCTTAGTGCTATATGGAGACTATATACAGGCAATTTTGTAATTGGAGATTCTGAACCAAAATGTTGGATGGAGGTAATTATTAAAAATTAAGGAGATTAACAACAGAACTAAATTTTCACATTCGAATATTTTGGGGAGGTGGAAAAATAATGAAATTGCAATCAGGTAATCAATATAATATTTTAAATTTTTACACGGTCTGAAATTTGAGAAAGATCTACAGTTTCTCATTTAACTGATTTATTCTTGTGTCTAATTCATAGACATGTTATGGAATCATTGTGTTCCGTCCATTAATCTCTCATTTTAAATAATACTTCAGTTAATTTATATTCGTACTAAATTACGTATCATTGGCTCTACCAATGATTAAATTGCACAAGTATTAATTTCAGTTGTCACTTGAAGGCGTCAAATTGTTTAAAACTGTTAGGAAAAAATCAAATGATTGCCTCGAACAAGTATTGTTCCTAATTAATCAACTTTGAGTTTGGAATTTATAAATATTAAAGGCAATAGACTATATATCTAACAAATCGTCCTGTAGAAAAGCTCGATTTAGAATTGTTAGCCAGTTTAGTCGTATGGACAATTACTACTGGTTTGTCAGCTTGATACTCAGTGGACGAGCCATACAAAATTCGGCATTATAAAACTTGACAAGAGTTAATTCGAACCCTTCTCCCTTAGCTCCTGAGTCAATATTCGCAAATAATTGGTATGTAATGTTTCACGCTAGATATAAAAATAGTTACAAGTGTTTACCCACCGTTCAACCGGTAACTGGGCATTAAGTCATTTTTCTCTACCACTCTTCAACCAGTTGCTGGGCATTACGTCATTTTTCTCTACCACCGGTAAAACGGAGGTTATGTCTCATAGGCTTAAACCTACCAACGAAAGCTATTTGTTCGTGTTTTTTTTTTTTAATTTTTCTTACATCGTTTTTCTGATTTTCATAAAATTTCCAATGATTTCTAAAAGTTGTCGGCCTCCATAAGCCACTACTAAAGACATTTTGTTTGTGCATAATGACTGTTGATACCGACATATGTACATATTTTTGTTCCTATAAATATTTATAGATACTATAAGTATCAAGGGACTTACATAGGAAATAGTTTTCTTAAATAAGTAACTTACGCTCAAGTCTTGGAATTGAATTTGACCACTGTCGGCTGTAGGTCGAACATTATCACAAGTAGTTGCTGGTTTAGAATAACCCTTTGGAAATGTAAATAATAATATCTATGCACTGGCATTATAGATGGAAGTATAACCACTGAAGATCAAATTGCTTACGGCCATATCACGTTGAAACACCGATTCCATTATGAACAACGAATTTAAGCAACGTCAAACCTGATCATGACCTCAATAGATGACCGCTTAGGAAAATAATACCAGGTGCTCTAAGCTTGAATGTGCAAATGATATAATAGACGAGGGCTCGCAATTGTTAATCAAAGTACCGAGTTCCAATTCCCGTTGAGTTCGTTATAATCACTTACGCGCAAATACTTTTGGGAAAGATATGAATCCTTCCCTCCTACCCCTATGTCTGGGTTAAATAGTAAGACTTGTATCACTAAACCATTATTATCTAAAAGAACAATTTTAAAAGATGGTTTCTGACTTTAAATAGCCTACAATAGTTTTATAAGCTTTACAAAATCAAGAATCAATCATGAAGACAGGGTAGTAGAATATGTATGAACGATTGAGTCAGATTGATATTTGCACTGTTAGATGTCTTAGGAATATATATATATATATATATATATATATATATATATATATATAATTATTTATTTAAAAATATGATTCCAAATCGCTACATAAGAGGTCTCATGTTTCAAAACAAGGGCCGAAAACTTCAATATAATCATTTAAATTAAATTGAGTTGAAATTAAATGGCCCGTTCCATCTTCAAGCGAAATTTTTGTTGAATAACGTATATCTGAAATTTACTTGTTTTAAAATTGAAATCAAAATCCCCATGGTAACAGCTAGGGCGAATTGTCTAAATTGGGTAGGCGAGTGTAGGGTGTTAATAATAAGTAGCGGTATAGAGATACTTTCAAGGTGTCAAGTCGGGGAAAGGTGGGGGTGTCTAAAATGAAACGGGAGATGTATTAACCTGCATCAAGTTTGCTTGTCTATGGAGATTTATTTATTTATTTTATATTATTTTATTATGAAAGGGAATTGTGCATATAAAAAAAGAAAAACTGTCGTAACGTTTGTTTTTTGACGACTTCATAAAGGGTTATCATTTATGTAAGGTATTTAAACTACTAATTTGGGCTATGGATTATGAAGGGTGTTATGTTGTATGCATGTTTGTAGTTAATTATTGCTACTATGAATCTGATGATTGGGCTATTTGTTAAACAAGTTATATAATTTATTTTTTTTTATCTAATAATTCAAACCAAAAATCTGATGATGCCTACAAAAAACCGTTAACTCGTGTCTATTATTTAATAGATTATTATTATTTAGAAGTTTAATAATGTGCAATTTTTCATGGAGGCACAAAGGGCATGGGTCATCCCAAGCTTTACATATTCTAGCCTTGTCAATAATTTTCCATTTAACTTTTGGTGTCTTATTTGTTTCCTTCAGGTGCCAAAAATTATTATTTACCTAACCAGTTCCTTCCTATTTTCTATATACATATATATATATATATATATATATATATATATATATATATATATATATATATATATATATATATATGTACGTAAGCCTGTTTTGCTGTATCAGAGCTCACCAGTGTGGCTAGACAAGCCGGGATCGCAACTGAACCGATTTGGCATTAGTCAGAGACACCACATGTAAGCTATCGGCGCACGGCAGAGAAAGAGAATCTCTTAACGTATTATATACGTGATGTATATAAATGCCAAAGCAGCAGCCAGAGCGCTCAATTCATAACTGAAGAGCCGTACGTCATAACGAGCAACCACAGTTTTTAAAATTCCCATTCACCATCGAGCTCAATCGGCGAACGAGAACAAGTCATCTACATACAAGCCATTTTGGCGTTAGTCAGAGACTCTACCCCTAAGCTATCGGCGCGTAATATATATATATATATATATATATATATATATATATATATGTGTGTGTGTGTGTGTGTGTGTGTGTGTGTGTGTGTGTGTGTCAAATGTAGATCAAATATAGACAAGGATTGGAAAGAATTATAAGATAAGGGAGAAAGAGGAAAACTTCATAAATTTAACGTTTCGTTTTTATTTAACCTTCATTAGAAAATGAAATATGGGGGTAGAAAGAAAATTCTGTCATTTCTATTTTTCTGTTGTTTATTTTTCATTGGTTACGCAGACCTCATTGTATAATAGTTCTGTCAAGAAACGTTCAAAATGCTATATAGGCGAAACATCTAGAAATCTTACGAATATAGTAGAGACCTACGTTAGGAAAACCATTTATATATTTGGTAGAGTGAGATGGCGGTCAAAAGTATGGCAAAAATGAGAAAGAAGCATATAGCAGATATCTATAACTTTTCATTGTCCAGGGAATTAACTAATCAGCAATTAGAAAGAAGAGTGCTTTCTTAATAATAACAGAAGTGTCTCCCTCATAGATTTTTCAGTGAGAATTTTCATTTGATAGTGCACATACAGGTCTGAAAATGCTAGGACTGGACACTGACAGTTTGTCGTCAAAATGACCATGTTGGGGACAATAACAATAGCCAATACATACATACCATATGCATTCTGCAATTTAATCTCGCATAAATCATTTCTTATGGAGTAAGAAGGACTGATTTGATTTTTAGTAAGTGTCAGAAACAGAGACTTTGCCATATTGACCTGGGGATAGCCGTGGATTGAATCGGAGCAGGAAAAAAAAAACGCAATTGGTCACCGAACGTAGTCATATATGATGTTGTGACAATTTCAAACAAGCCACATTTTATGTTTAAATGCTCCATATATTTATCTGTCTGTCTGTCGCATAAAGTATTTAGCAGGTTTGAATACCACTGAAAGTCTTAGGGAATTACTGGAAATGCAAAATAATTTTGTAAAAGCAAAAGTTGTTATTTTTTGTTCTAGCTTATGGTTTTTATTCGTAGTGAACGTGAATGAACTTGACAGACATATTATTAAGACTTACTGCCAAATGATGGCATTATAAAAAAATTCCCGCACTCATTATAAACATTGAATTAAGCGTCAAATTAAATATGCCTTAGCTCAGCTATCTCACTTTTAATAATGGCTTCCCGATGCTTAGCTTCTTTATTTTATCAAATCTAATAATTTGAAGCGAAATCTCTAAACTGTGGGTTTCTTTGTCTCGTCCTGGTTGTTTTTATAAATGGATCAAATTATTTCAATCTTCATGAAAGTAGTAAATATCAACCCCAGATATATTCGAATTGACAGTATGCCGAGAAAAAGCATGTTTGATCATGAGGCGGATGCTTATGGATCTCCACAGCTTCGTTACTTTCTCAGCAATGTTAGTTGATTTATGACACCTCTTTGCCTTTATCCTTACGTTCTCTTCAATATTTTCTTTATTTTTGATGAATATGTCAAACATTGTGTGCTGTATAGGAGAAAAGAAGTTATATAGCACTCTAACATTGCTTTCTTGTTTTCTAATGTAGCATTTAAGTCTACGCATTAAATATTATTGTTACATCTGATACGGAGAATCTGCATTGTTATTTGTCCTGACCTGGCATCTCGGCTTCAGTCACTTTCCCCACCACCATAATGTAGCTTCCCTGTGACTTTTCTATAAGTATTTTTATGCTAATTGTTCTTATGAGCTTTCCTCTTTCGTACCCAGACTTTACAAATTTAAATTCAGTACTAGATTAGTGAAAAGGTTTCATCATTTGACAGATGAAATGAATAGATGTAACTGTAAGTCCTATGCGAATAGCTTCTTCTCTCTCACTTCTCACTTGTGGAACTCTGTTCCGGCTTCTTGTCAGTAAACACAATTATGAGATTAGTGTAAAGTTTATTGGCGCGTAAAATGGAATCTGCTCACCTATTTCAAATTCCGGCCAAGTCTGTTCCGTTTAATTTCGGACATTGGAAAATACATCAATCTCTTCTCTCCATCCATTTATAGGCTAAATGGTAGGGTAGACCGGATTCAATAGGCTTGTCTGGTTGCCGTTGTAGAAAAATGGCCGCTCTGAATTCAAAACGGTGCTGAAATAACTGGAAAATTCCCTATTCCAAGAAGTTATAGCAAATCATAGATAACAAATGAAAAGGAAGAGACGCAATTCTTTACGCCCTGAAAAGTCATAGATTTCCTCTTTGGTACGTCGACTCCATGAATTTAAGCGTATTAGATTGGGAGCTAGGTCTCATAATCTCACTATTGGAATTGCTACTTTTAACCGCAAGTTCTATGCTAATAGTTTCTTCATTCGCACTTCTCGCTTGTGGAACTCTACTCCGGCTTCCTGCTTTCCTGTCAACCCAGTCAGCTAATCATGTGCCATGCGTGATACACACTTAGGCGTCCATGTATCTTTCGATACATGACTGACGAGGCAGATTTTTTCCTGCAGTAGGTTGCCATTTCCTCTGCGGTAGACCAGTTGCCATCCAAGGCTATAGAACCCGTTTTGTCCTGCTTTTTACCCATAGATGGGGGGAAAAGAAAAAGGATTCAAACCTTTCCCAAGGGTATTAGCACGAAAGTGAATGCAATGGATTCGACTGTAGCTCGATCTCGGCTCTCCGATTCCTAAATCCGAGCATCTATCTCCGTCTCATTGAATCCTGTTCTTTTATTTTTCGTGTCTGTCTCTGTCACTCTTAGTCACCCCTTGAATTCTAGTGGCTTCTGATGCCTTGGGATAAAATGATTTTTTGAAATTTTTTGCATTCACCCAGTAACAAAAGTTCTAAAATGGCTTATGTAACTATACTGTTATGAGTATGGCATTTAACATTTTATTCTGTTTGAAACTTTGTAGTAAAGAAAAGAAAAAAAAACATTTTTCAAAGTTAGTTGGTAAGTATAAGATAGATGTGAAACAAGTCATTTTTTAAAACAAACATATACTACAGAGAACGGTCATATATATGACGCTTTGATGTGAGTTCTTTACAGAAGTACGCATCATTTTCCTAAGTTTATTTTCGGTATTCATGCTACATTAATTTTTCTTGCTTCTGTGAAGAAAATTGACGTAGACATATTGTGAATACCTACTGTTTATTTTAAGTTTCTCTTCATCTTATTCATTCGATTTTAAATTCTAAGCACATACTTCCTTTGACTAATAATGGTTTCCTTTGAAGATATTCCGACATTTGAATAAATATAATTTTCGCTTTTGTTTCCTAAGGTTTCTAATTACGTAGACACCGATATACCTTCAAACGTTTGCGAAGGCAAATGCATATTTTCCTGACTTGTTATAACAATGAATTACCGCAAGTCGTCTTTATACCATTTATTCTTCTGTCTAAATGATAACTCTTGCGTTTATTCGTTTTATTTTATTTTTTTCATACATTCTTCATCATTTACGTGTCGTGTTCCTTCAAGATGTAGGCGATAATGGCTTATTTCAACATCCCGTCTTTTGTTGCTCTAAGCAACTTTCGATTCTTATCCAATATATCATTCTTTTCTCATCTATTCGTACAAAGATTTCTGGTTACGTAACCTTGATTCTTTTGATTTCAGTATTTCCCGCGAGTGTTATATTTTCTAGGCCTTATTTCCACATTATCTGTTCCAGAAAGTTCAACAAAGTAGTTGTGTTTTTTTTTACTTTCTGATGTAATGAAAATGCGTACACCTGGGTTCCCCCTCATAGTAATATGATTGGCTGGTGTCAGTCATAAATACAGACTGATGTGTAGGTACAGGGACTACGCCGATTGACTACGTCTATTGCCTACCACTACGACGAGGACCAGTCCATTACGGTTACCTGTTAGATGTCCTACCCGGTTACATTATCCCAAAACCACTTTGCTACTTCGAACAAATATGTCCCTTTCCGGGACATATCACATATCACATATTATTTCTCCATAAAAAAAACGTCCTCGTTTCTCATATGTTTTGTCTGTGTCATTTTCCTCCGGAGAAATCAAATCTCTGTCGATTCTAATCTGGTCTTCACTTCTGAAGAGATTGACTTGCCTATACTGCCTCATGAGAGAGTAGATATTTCAATACCGTTCTCTAATTTTTTATTATTTGTTTCTAATTATCTTTCCCTCTCTCTTAATACTTTGCTAAATTTCTGAAAGATTTTGTTACTCCTATATGCCTTAGCTCAAAGAGAGGGGAATGAAACTGGTTGATCCCATTCAATGACTCAAAAACCAAACTAGTGACATTTCATCATCGCCGATCAGACCCAGAACATTCACCCAACGTGATGAACAGGTATTACCCTCAGGACGTCCCCGTGCGATGAGTATTTATTTGGACTCAAGCTCGGCCAGACCTCAAGTGGAACTCGTACTTGATAAAGATGCTGGAAAATGGGTGGTTTTCTGTACAAAGCCAGAATGTACCTCACTTTTCCTGCTATCTTCTCCGTTTATAGGCACCATATTTGACCGAAAATGGAATACTGCTGCCATATATGCCCAGTCTTCACTTCCCACTCTCGATAGAGCGTATCTGTGTCCATGAGGGTTGACGAATTATTTTCCATTCTACAACCCTTTTCTCACAGACGAGACGTCGCAAGTCTATTGCTGTTGTATCGCTATTTCCAATTAATTTCCTTGATTCCACCAGTCCGGACCATCACCCTCCAGACCCCCCTCCACCATGCCACGCATATTGTAACGAACCACATATCTCCTCTTTCGTATTTAATTGGTGAGATGTAGTATCCACTCAAACAGCTTCTTCCCACAAACCACTGCTCTGTGGAGTCTGTTGACCAAGTTTGACGTAGTCTTTGAATATAGAATCCAGTGCAGTACGTAATGTGTTCAATGGAACAACGCCAATATCACTAGTAGAAGCTGTTCAATAATTCTTCAGGTCTTCGATATCAGAGGTTGGCAGTGAACATTCGGAGAAAGTAGCAGCTGTTAAGTAATTCTTCAGGTCTTCGATATCAGAGGTTGGCAGTTAAGATATTTTGGGAGAAAAAACAAAATGGCTACCTTTATACACGTCGGATTGAATATTTTGAGTTTTCTGATTGGTTAACCCTTCTCTTGGTGAACTATAAAATGAGTCAGCTCATTTTGGTTGGCTCCCTAGTACAAAGTACCCAAAAATTCTAACAGAGTCGATTCCCAAGTGTTGGTTTCCCTGACCAGTACAATCTTAAACTGTTTAAATCTAGAGTTACTCGTTATCTTCCCCATACATCCGCATAAGCTGTGCTTCTTAATCTGTAACTCTTTACCTCAAGCCTTGCGAAAATCTGTCTCAGTATCTGTCATATATCACCACAAAACCCAGATAGTTAACTTCCTTTAATTGCATGATATTGACGTCCCCAGTATGACGCGTATTTGTTCCTATCTATTTATTTACATCACCCTTGACTGCGATCTATTTATAACTATGCAAATCTGTTCCTCCTTTTTTCAATATCTCATTTTCTCTCTATCTCAGGTTCATATCTATCTGTCTATTATTATAATATTTATGCTCTGCAGAATTGTACTGAGCACTGTTTTTTTTTTTTTTAAATAAAAATAATTAATAAGAACACCGGATTATAAATCTTGCTATTCTTTTTCTTTATTTTAATATCTATCTATCTATGTTGATTTCTATATTGATATCTCTATTTCATTGTTTTTATGTATATAGTGCGTACCTTTTTCTCTCTCTCTCTCTCTCTCTCTCTCTCTCTATCTATCTATCTATCTATCTACTTCTGTCCATATCTATCTCTGTTTGTACCTTACTTTCTTTTTCTCTCTTAATATCTATCTATCTATCTATCTATCTATCTATCTATGTTTATTTATATGTGAATATCTCTCTCTATTTTAGTGTTCTTTATGTATATAGTGTCTAACTTTCTCTCTCTCTCACACTATCTCTCTCTTTCTATCTATCTATCTATCTATCTATCTATCTCTATTTATTTATCTATCTTAACACTCGGATGTAATATAGAAAGAAAAACGCAATAGAGAAAGAAGTAAGCATTAGCATGATGCGAATTACTAAGTATAGAATGATAGGCGACATTTTATTTTCTTTCACACATAATAGATCATTCATGACTCTTATAATTTCATTGTTTCAAACCATTCATTTTCGCATTTAACGAATGAAAATTGACAATTCATGAATTGAAATTAACGTTTGTTAATCTCTCAAATAAAAACAAACCTGTGTATTCGTATACCCTCGAGACAGTAGAATTGTGTAAGACGCAATAGAAATTTTGCTACACGTACTTTTTGACACCAGGTGTGTGCAAGATATATTGATATGAGGTATGATATTTTACTGTAAAATGAAGAATAGACTGTTAATATTCAAAGCAGGCAAGTATTTAAAGGAAATTATATAAATTATTTGCAATTTTTATCTTACTTATTATAAAACGCAGATTGTGTGTGTGTGTGTGTGTGTGTGTGTGTGTGTGTGTGTACGTTTATATATTGGATCGGATTTCCTACATTTTCAACCGATTTCAACAAAACTTCACAGGACTACGTAAAATTACCTTGCGGTGGTTCTAACAGCGCCAAAAATTGGAAAAATACAATTGTTTTTGCACGAAATCAATTTGAAAACACGATTAAGAGGCATCACGAGAATGAAAAGGGGACAACTCATATCGAGTTATACTTATTATAAAACCCAGGTTGGTTGTGTGTGTGTGTGTGTGTGTGTGTGTGTGTGTGTGTGTGTGTGTGTGTGTGTGTTTGTGTTTATATATGGGATCGGATTTCCTACATTTTTCAACCGATTTCAACAAAACTTCACTTTTGTTTTGGCAGGTAGTGTTTCTTATTGTCTTGCACACTTTTTTCTTTATTTTTACTTTCAGAATGCTTTAAAAATTCCATTTACAAGACAATTGTTTATAATAAAATTCTATTCAATCGGTAGACTCATAACGATTGAAAACAATGTTTTTGTTTGAGTTTGGGTTTGACCAATTCGTAAAAAAAAAAACTAAAAAAAACTAATTAAGACATGCGGGTCCGTCAACCTTAAACAATAATCTTTGTCAATTTTATCTTTCAGTCTTTATGATGGTCGATACTTGATATATCTCTTACTGTTACATCCCCGGGAAACGCCGGGCTCTACTGCTAGTAATTAATAATTGATTAATATGAATTAATTAATAAAATATTAAATTTAAAATATATAAATTATTAGACAGGTTGTATTTTTTTAATGAGGTTGTATTTTTTTATTCTGAACTTCACAACGTTTGTTCATTGCCTGAACAATCTATATAAAAAGGAAAAACAAGTTTGTTATAATGCTCGTATCAGCATATAGTTTGGGTTAATATTCCAAATGAAAATATCAGAACACAAGCTTAGTGAAGAACTATTTAATCACGCGGATTAATCCTGTCATACTTTGTGATTAGTATGTGATTCTTTTGAATTCCTCTTGCGACTAATTTTCTTGTCAATGAAAGATTCCATGTTAAAGAATTTAGTGTCTTCTTTTCACACAATGTTCAAACTCAATTATTCAAAATATAATCTGAGCTTAACAGGATAGGTTTGTCTATAACCCGGTACACACTCCTACCTGATCTCTTGAAAAGAAGTAGAGCTTTATCCCTTGTTTTTTTTTCCAATTCCCTCTAAAATCTTTTGCTTATGCAGCCATAGATCTCGTGAGACACTTAGGCAATCAACATAGCACTACATGTCTCTATACATGACTATATATCGTATGAGAAAAATCTAGTATATATGAAAAAAAAGACACAGCTGCTTCCTATTGGTTAGATTAGGTTCCGATAACAAGTTGAGCGAACCTTTCTTAAATCTAAATATTTAAAATTACAGATTAGGACAATACATTTTTTGCGCATTTTTATGTAATTTCTGGCTAAATTATGCATTTCTTATTGCAACAGTCGTTATTTTTAATGATTACTTTTGTTTTACTTGTCACGCGCTTTTTGTGTAGTTAATCAGTGACATTAATATCAAGAGGCCTAGATCGAGAAACTATACCATAAAAAAAATGAGCCAAAACGAATCAAACCGTCATTCACTCTTTCTGAAACCACGGCTATATCCGAAGCGTTTAATTACCAATTTGACTGCGGGATACAATATTAACGACGGCAATCTAAATTACCTATTTAAGGAATGCACACTTCTCGCTGGGCCATTTTGATGTCTATATCTACGAGCTTCATTTCCCTACCAGAATCGTAAGCACAGTCATTTTTAAGGGGATTTTCTTAATCCGATGTAGTCGTTATGGCAATTATTACAAATGATAGAGTAAATTCTTACTTCAGGTTTTAGCTTATTATTATTATGTTTTGAATTAATTATTTTATTTTTTAGTCATTGTAACAAACTTTATATTACGGTCAGATAAATTATTTACCCATAGACACCACTATAAGTATGAGTAATGTTTAGCTACAGAATCAAGTATAGACATAATCACTTTTTAAATATATCGGTTGTAACAGTAAAATTGTCCAAATCGTGTAATAACAAAATTGCCCAAATGTTAGATTAAACTCTGAAACGATGTTTTTTTTTTTTTAGAAATAATTAAAGAAATCTTACTGGAATTCTCGGTGGGGTTTATATCATCATTGGACCCTTCTTTGACCAATAAGACTGTATAATTACTCTACAACGAAAATTACATGTTCATCATTAATTAATCATAGGTAAAATTGAAGCTCGTGAAGGATTGAAATAAGGTTTTTATATATATATATATATATATATATATATATATATATATTCCAGGTTCATTTTCCAACTTATTCAAGATTATCTCCACCCTCTCTAACCTTCTAATTTTCTGTCCTGGTGTAACAAGTTAGCTCACACGTTTCACGTACGATTTCATTTTCAAGTTTTTTTTCAATGCTCATAGGTGAAACTCTTCTCTCAAATGCCAAACATCCTAGGATTGAGTTGGATCTTTTTTTTTAATTAATCTCTTTATCTCTAACTTGAAATGATGATCCCTATTCCTGTTGTGACCACTTGATCCAGGTTTTCTCTACTATCCCCTCCTTTTAAACTTATTCGCCGTTCTCTTTGTGGATCTTGAAGATGGAGGCCAGAGCATGAATGTTGATACCATTACTGAATGCCTGGATGATATTTTTCCTCTCACCATTGCTCATTTTGGAAGAGAGTTGGGAAGATACAAAATGAGTTTAAACTGTTCTCCTTCTAGTTTAATAAATTAAAGGATTTTTCACTGATTATTACGACAAATGGTGTCAGGAGGGCTAAACATCTTATGTGAAAACCTGGAAAAAGAAACTCAATTAGTTTAGTGTTGTTTTTTTTTTTTAGATATTAACATTTTGTAGGAATGGGCAATTTTGCAGTTACTCTCAGTAGATTCAGGTATAATTACATATGTAGTTTTTGTTCGTTTTTAGTACGATTTTTTATTGAATCTTGTTTTCCACAACAAATAGCCTAGATCAGGGGGTCAGCAACCTTTTGCTATTTGCCGACTTAGGGTTTTAAAATCATTCAGAATGCCAACAGCATAAGTATTTTTATGTAAGTCAAGGTCAATATTCTACGGTATATTTTATATAGTAATATATAGTATATATACTTTAGTATATATATTAAAATAGAAACAGCTAAATATCTTGGCTCCGGGCTAAATAACAGTCTAACTCTCTGCTTTCGGGTGGAGAGGGACCCGGACGAGGCTCCACCGAAGGGCAGAGTCTCGTTCAGGGTGGTTGACTGCCCCTGAAACCGTTCATGCGGATTCAAATAGGGAATATTTTTGGCCGAGCCTACGGGCTCGGAAATTCTACGTTAAACCCGGCCTTGTGCCATATGTAACCATCGTGGTGGGTAGCTAAATATCACTTTTCTTTCGGATGCTATTATTCATTATATTGTGTGTATGTTTGTGTGTGTGCGCGGGTATATAAGATGATGAGAAAAAAGTGGAAAATCTATAAATGACGTGTTTCACCGAACGTCAGTTGCTTTTGGCTTCTTTAGGTCAGAATGAAAAACAAAAAACTGTATGTAAAGAAAATGCATTGGCATATTTTAGATTAGGTGTCGGCAACCTTTTGCTAACGATGTGTCGACTTGGGGTTTTAAAATCATTCAGTGTGCCAACAGTATACGTAGTTTTTATACAAGTCAAGGTCAATATACCTGTTCTACAGTATATTTTATATAGTAATATATAGTAATATATACTTTAGTATATATTGAAATAGAAACAGCTAAATATCTTCTTTGTGCTGTGGTAGTTATTAGTTCGGAGTTCGTGATTTTATTTGCGGCTGCGTGCCATTGGAAATTGCTTGGCTTGCCACGTGTGGCACCCGTGCCGTAGGCTGTCGAGCCCTGGCCAAGATGACGAAACTGATGGTTCGAAATTTAGTAGTATAGTATCTGAGAGTAGCCTTGGAAGTCCAGATTCATTCTGTGAAAACTTGATTCAATCAAGTGAAAACTTGACCGGCGATAACTGCACAGTACTAAATAACAAACAAAATGTGATATCCCTAGATATGGACTGCCGGGCAAGAACAACCCAACCGCAGACAGAGGCTCATTATCTCTATCTACAAAAGCAGAATGTATGTGTGTAACGAATGCACGGCTGCAATTTTCGACGGATTTGCACCAAAATTTACATGCACATGCTCCAAGTTAGCGGGAAGGGCAAGACCGACTTTGCATTTCCCAACTCCCATCGATAGTGGAAATAATCGATTTTTCATGCTTCTTCGGCACTTTTCATGTAGTTTGCGGCCATTTTCTACTGACCAGAGCGAGAGCCTATAGCTGGCTGCCACGAATAGGCAGGAAGATTCTATTGGCCAGCGTGAGAGCCAACAGCTGACTGACACGAATGTTAGCTAGCATGTTAGCATGCAAAAAAACATCGATAGCTGCATTCGTCACAAATGGGAAAAATTTAAATCTGCATGGCACTTTACTCCACTTGGCTCATTCACTTGTTTAAACTCAACGTTGATTCTGATTCCGCAGAACTGGGTTGGGTGTGAAAAAGTATTTGCTGTTAACATTCTTTTTTCATTCGGTTTTTCCAGTTACGAGTCCTTTTTTTAAAGCTGATCGTTTTGTGTTCATTTTGTTTAGTTCTTTTTTCGTAAATAGATTTAATGTTTAGTATAGAGCTTAGAAAAAATTCGCAGTGTGAGGCAAGAAGTAAGGCATGTAGCAACATAAGCACGGCAAAGGGCACTCCTTTAAAGGCAAGGAAGGGCAAAAATATTTTAAGTCAAGTGATAGCGATTGCTGTATGAGTCGTACGATATTTGAATCAAGCACGGGCAACGCCGAGCCATGCTGCTAGTGTAGTTTAAGCATTGCTTTCTTCTATCACTCTTTCGTTCAATATGTCCTGTCAGAGTTAAATATTCGAACCCCTCTTCTTTCATTATACGCCCGAATGATTTCCTGTCCTTTGTAGCTCTGAATAAATTTGTCTTTTTGTTATCTATTCTAAACCTTGTTCAACCACCCATCTATTCAAACTCGCTATGTAGGTTATGCGTTATTTTCATTTAGTCCCTGTTGCCTTCAATCTCTCCCGTGAGTACCAAATTTTCCAAGTCCTCTTTCCTCATTATGGACCCTAGAAATTTTAACTTTGTTTCTGATGTTAAGTATAAGTGTTCTTTTTTCCCCATTTTCTCTAAAACTTGATCGCATTTTTGATCCATATTCTCAGCATCCTTCTGTAGAAACACATTTCACTTGCTTCAAGTTTCTTCTTCAACAGTGAGGGGATTGTCGAAAATTTAACTGCTATATAGGAGGATTGATGTTACATAATTGTTATGTACTATTTACTTTGTTTCTAAAATTTCTTAATACTTTGCTTAGCTTTTGGAAGGCATCTTTCACTATCCTGGTCTGCCATTGGATTTCAGTTATATTTTCCGTTCTCTGGTAAAATACTCTTGTAAACGCAATAAATGAATTTGAAAATCAGCCCTATATTATGTATATTAATTTGGATTTGCATACTTTAAATATATTATAAGTCATTTTATTTATTTTGCAATTTATATATTTATTTATTTTATTTACTACGATTCATATTGAAGAAGGAAAAATCAATCACGATTAAAGTATAAAACTGACATTTTTTATTTCATAAAATTTTATAGCTAGCCGTAAATCTGGGTGTTGTTAAACAAATAAGTCATTATAAGACAAATGGTTGTATTTAAAAAGAAAAGACTAGTTTGAAATTTCAATTCGATTTTCCAAAATAATGCCCCCCCAAAAGAAAACACTGCATCTCTGTCCTGGTAGAGTTAGAGCCACGTAAAAATCAATCTCAAAATTTCAAATTCATTGTTTTTAAATAACCAGAAAATCTCAACGCTGTTTTAGAATAGAACTGCTCTGATGCTCTTGTACACAACCAGATAAAATAATGCAATTAAAATAATACCAATTCGTGGAGCAAATTTAAGTTAGAAGGAACAGAACCGAACAGGCGTCATGTAAGGCAATGAGTCGACACATCAAACATTACTGTCTTTATCAAGTCAGTGGTTTATTAAATCAACCAGGAAGTGAATATCCTGTTATCATCTTTTGGGACCCTGACTGATCCTCACGGTAATAATAATGAACTGCTTTATCTAAGCAAATATAGAATTCCGTGAGCTAATATTTTTTGATCTATGAAGGTCCTTGGAGAAACGAATTAAGAGTGATTAGTTGCCGAATTTCAATGGATTTGAATTGTATCAAGAGATTTGTAAACTGGCAAGAAATATAATATTATCAAAAGTTAAAAAATAAATTATTTAGTGCAAGCTTTTTTGAGAGAAATTCCGCTGTGTCTGTTAAGTTCGATGTTTTTGTGATATGCCAACTCTTGAAGTGTAATTTATGTTAGATATTGTATGAAACCCGCAGTGAGGATCGAACTCACTAGTCTACAGTAACCGCCAATCAGACCTGCCTTGCTTAGGATAACTCTATCGTGTTCTATAAGGAATTGATTTTACTATGGAAATGCATTGCAAATGATTTTACTATGAAAATACATTGCAAACGATTTTACAATGAAAATGTTTTGCAAATGATTTTACTATGAAAATGCTTTGCAAGTAGTTTTACGATGAACATGCATTGCAAATGATTTTAATATGAAAATGCATTTTAAATGATTTTAAGGTTAGGCTGGCTGATTTTTCAACTTGCCAACTCTTGTTGGGTCATTAAATGCCGAGTTTTCTATGAGGCACTAGGTGAGGATCGAACACACAACTAAGAAGTAATGGTCAACCAGGCGACGCTTGCTAACTTTTACCGCATGCTGGGGCACCGGGAAGTGTTTTTATTCTAAAAATGCATTGCAAATAATTTTACAATGAACATCCATCGCATATGATTTTACAAAGGAAATACTATATTTTCAGGCTTACATGACGTACTTCCTTTCCTCAAGAATACCTTAAAAAACGAATGTATGGCAACGCGCAGTCTCAAGTAAGCTTCGACGGTTACCTAATTGGCTTGACTGATAGGGACGTGGATTTGTATGTTGAGTCATAACACTATATTGTTAGCTGTCTATCTAATTCAGCCTTTTCTATGATATAATCCTAGTACTTAGTTGTTACAAGTTTTTGCAAGACTATAAACATTCCTGGAACCGAGCCACAAACTTTTATCATATTCTGTTTATGAGAAGCGGGGTGGGGAGCCTTTCTGCTTTTAACTAGTATGTCATTGCCATACAAATAAAATCAAATGAGTGATTAATGTAAACAATACGTGGCGCCAATATGTGAGGGACGCAAGTTGAATGCGTTGTATGGAAATTACTTTTTTCTTAAAATTTCTTTCCAATATAAGGGTGCGTCTTCCAAGCCGCAGCGTCTTATAAACCGGAAAAATATGGTACCTTGCATGTGTTTTTACTATGAAAATGCATTGGAAATTATTTTTCTACATAATTGCATTGAAAAAGTTTTTTTTATTTATTTTTTATTTTTTTATTTTTTTAAATTGGTTGATTTTACAACATGCCAGTCCTTGTTAGGTCCATCAATGTCGAATTTTGTATGAGGGACGGGGTGAGGATCGAACGCACTCCTTAGAAATAATGGTCAAGAAGACTAGCTTTTTCTTCTGGCTTTCTGAGATTACGAGTTATCATTATTTACGCTATTTATATTCGGACCATTATCCTCGTCTTTATTGTTTTATCACAACGTTTTGGGCCGTTGTGCCCTTCCCCCCGCATTTCAGGTGTAACGGTACTAAATAAGATAAAAACTAAACGATATCCTTTGACATGATCAGTGAAACGCGAATAATCTAACCTTCTAGAAATTCCCCCTAGGTTAACCAGATCGATATAGATTTGAGGAACGACCAAAACGTTGTGATAAAAACAACAAACATTAGGACAATAGTCTGAATATAAATAGCATAAATAAGACTAGCTTTGGTAATAGTTAACCCAGGGCGTAAGACTGCCGTTGATTTTGTTTGAAACAATCACCGGGCAATTTTCTTCGCTCATTTTATTTTCAATCCATATAAGAACGGTTTGATAACATCGTTTTTATTTATTTGAAGCCAGTGACTTGACCCAAAGAGTTATGATTTCCATACCTGGTTACAGCAGGGGCGAACAAAAACTTGGAGAGTTGAGTTAAAAGGGAGATAGTGAGATATAAGGAAAAGGCATGGCACGTGGAACTAGAACAATCTACCCGGTGGACGAAGTAAAAGAGTTGCTTCGAAATTCCAATCACCTGAAGAAGGCCGGAGCCTACAACAGCTGAAATGTTTCTGTGAAGAAAGGAGAATAAAATTACACGTTTCAGGAAGACAGAAGAAGGCGATTAACCTTACCATTAAGTTTTGGAAAATTTTGGGTAGCTGGGAAACAAGAAATTTCTACACGCTAGAAAATAAAACTATCAGAATAAAACTTACGGTTACATCTCGTTATTTCAACAGTAAAACGATGAGACCTAATAGCCAATCTAGTAACACGCTTAAATTTATGCGGTAGAAATAAAATGGAGAGCTCATTAAAACAGGTATTAATATATTTATAGAAAAGACAGAGGTTAACCGTGCCACGGTGTTGGGAAAGTATCTGAAGACGAGATGCCAGGTCAGGACAGATAGCATTACAGACCCTTCTTTGAAATTTGTTGAGAATCGTGAGATCACCAGACCGAACATGACAGCAATAGGATCACCAGACCAGACCAGACATGACAGAAATACACACTGCCCGGATGAATGGTAGATTTATAAATATGCAAGATGGAATCTGACTTTAAAAATCGCCTGATACGGCACACTGAACTTGCAGAAGACCTCCTAGCAAATGATTCACTATAATCACTCAACTACGTGTCAGTGTAAAAACGCGTGAACAAGAGGCAATGAGTTGCTCTTCTTCCTCTTTCATCATTATAAATAGTATCGACAAAATCATTACACTTATTCATATTTAGCTGTGTAATTTTTTCGTGTTTGAATATCCAATTTAATTTCAATAAACCAAATCCCACATTCTGTTTTTTGTCTTGTGAAGGTGTTCTGATAATGCTTTAATTGCTGTCTGAAACATAAAAAAAAACGTAACTTTAATAAAACTATTATTATCATTAAAAGGACTATTAATACCATTAAAATTGATATGCAACAAAATTTAGTTACCAAAACATCAAAGTTTTTTCTAATGATATCAGAAATTTTACCTGTCGTTTTAATTTTCAATACATGTGTCTTTTTCGTTCACATTTTCCATAAAACTTCCTCGTTGCTCACATGTTCAGTCCATGATATTTTCAGGATCAATATTCTTTCTGCAGAACCACATCTGTGTTACCGAAATTCTTTTATTTTATATACATTCTTTGGACTGTTGTCCTCATTTTTTTGTTATATTCACTTACACTGTTTCGGCTGTTGTACGCTCCGGCTTTCTTCAGGTAATTGGAATTTCAACATGAACTCTTTATTTCGTTCATTGGAGTAGATTGTACTAGTTTTATGTGCCATGCCTCTTACGGATGTCTCAATTATCTCCCTTTAACTCACCAGACCAAATGTTTGTTCACCACTGCAGTGGTCAGGTATTGAACTATTTTGGTCTCTGGATCCAACTAACGCTTTTATCCACTGGGCCATTGTATGAATTTTTAGGACTTATAAAATTAATGTCACAGTAAGTTTATTATTTTTTTTTTTACCAGAGCTCATATTGAAATTTTGTTGTTGATATTATTGCTTTTCTCTAGCACTCCTTATTACTGATTCCAATATTTTATTAATTTCTATGCTTGTAATAAGGATTGCTAGAGAAAAGCAATAATAAAAACAACGAAACATTGCAATAAGAGCTGTGGTAAAAACATTAACTGAGACATTAAGTTTATAAGTCTCAAAATTGCATACGCTGAAGTCATCAAGGTCACGTGGCCCAGTGGATAAAAGCGCTTCTTGGATCCAGTGACTTGACCCAAAGTGTTGTGAATTCAATACTGCAGTGGTGAAAAAAACGTGGAGAGTTTCGTTAAAGGGAGATAATTAAGACAACCAGAAGAGGCGCGGAGCTAGAACAATCTACGCCGGTGGAGGAAATAAAGAGTTCAGTTTGAAATTCTAATCAGAAGGTCAGAACGTACAACAGCCGAAACGTCATGAATATGGCAATGCAGATGAAGACAAGAGTATGAAGAGTGCAAATAGAGTAAATAATTACAATAATTCTTTTTTTAAATCTGCGAGAAAATTTATTTATTTGAGGATTGGTATGGCCTAAACGTTCTGTATTCTTGTCTTTGTTTCTAGCGAAATAGTTCGTTTTTAGAAGGTATTTTTTGCTATTTCAATTCCCCTTTCGATTTCTGTGCCATATTCTTCATTATCACTTATATCTCTACCCGGTGAGATAACGTTCTATACTTTCCTGTTTCAGACGTCTCAATTCTTATATCACTCCTTGGATTGACCCTCTTGTTGATTACCTTAACTTCTGTCTTAGTCCTGTTGTAGCGATAAAAAAAGCGTTTATTTCCTTTTGGTGGAGATAAGTCACATGGGTCATGTGACGACTGCTTACTATTTTCACTCATACAGAAACGAAAGCGGCAGTTAAATGTATTTATTTTTATTTTTTTTACAGCAGGTTACAATCACATAGTGCCGTTTCCCTTTGGGAATATATCTTTCCCAGATATAGAATGAAACTCCAGCTTGTAGTGCTCAATTTGGGAAAACGCAACACTCGCTGTTTCCTATACGTGGAATATGTCCTCGCCTGGGACATAGATGAATCCGGTCCATTAGAATCTGGAGTCCTAAACATGGCTTCTCCAGACAAAAGATTATCTACATATTATATGTAAGACCCTTCCTTTTTACTTCTCTTTATATTCTACATTGTTGTGTAGATGTATATAATACATTGTTCTCCGCGTGGGGCATGTGAATATGTATATATAATTTGTGTATGTCTTAGTGGTATGAAAGTCTCTCTGAGAACAAAGCATGTTTGTCATCCTTTTTCCTTTCAGCTATTCCGTTTCGTCTGTGAATTATGATGTTATTATATCATGGATATAATGATGTCCATAACGGCGGAAATTTAAATGGGAGAATAATTCTTTCTGCAATAACTCTTATCAGTTACACAGTTAATAATTTGTCTTTTCGTTTCGATTTCCATTTCTCGTTTTTGTCAAGTCCCTGTACTTTGTTTCGGAATATGCCAGTAACAGTTTCATCTGTGTATCTGTCCTTAAGTTAAAATCTTGTTTCGTTTTTCAGTGTTACGATTCTATTTTTCATCAGTGTATCATTTGTAAATTCAGCAATCAATAGTTAACTATTTATGTCTCACATGAGACTCTCTGTCGCTTGGATTTGTGTTAATACTAAGAAAACATATATAAGACTAGATTACCTATATTGACAAATGATTTTTCGCTTATCCAGAGGTAAAAAATCAATATTCTATTTTCCTTATTAGAAAATGATTGGAGAAATCTATTTATTAAAAAAAAAAATAATAATTTCATTTTTATATGGGAAACCAAAAGAGTAAAGAAAAGTTATCTTTGAAGTGAGGAAACCGTGTTTTTTCGTCTTTTCACGTATGTGAATCTTGGCATAATATTACTTTTCATTACAAACGGCTTCACTATAAGATCTTATTCGTGCCACTGATAACAATCTCTTTAAACATTGCATCACTTCTTCTACGATTGTTAGTGATTTTTTCTAAACGTTATTTTACTTCTTTTCTTTTTATGTGCCGTTTCGTTTCAGGACGTAGGCGTTCATGGCTCTCCACTTCCTCCTATCCCTTGTCGCTCTCAATGTTTCGTCTCTCTGCCACCTCTCCCAGACCACGTTTTGTCATCCACTTGCTCAAGCCCGCCAGGTATGCCACGCGTTCCTTTCCCTTGTCTCTCTTTCCCTCTATTCGACCTGTGAGTATCAGATTCTCCTGGCCCTCCTTTCTCATTACGTGTCCCAGAAATTTCATCTGCCTCTTCCTTATGTTAAGTATAAGCCTCCCCCTTGTTTGCAACCTCTCCAAGACATCATCTTTGCTCACACGCACATAAACCAGACCAATGATGAGACGAACGAATTGAAATATTTAATTGAATCATAATAAATTTAACTTTCATTTTAATGAAATATTGGAATCAATTTCAATGTTTTATAACCTGAAACGTCACGGGTAGTCTAGTAAATATTAAAATTGAGAACTGCGTGATAGAAAGCATTATAAATGATTTACAAGACAATATGACAGAATTAAGCAATCACTGGCATAATGAAAGTAGAGGGATAGAAGGAAACATGAAGCAACCTTCAAAACGAGCATAAATAAAGTAATACCAGGACCTGGGCTAGGTAACCGAACAGGTAGTACTTCGAGCTATTAAGATTATGAAACTGTGGAGAGCCATGATCATCCATTCCTTAACAGACACGAAACAAAAGAAAAAGAAAAATTGATTATTATAGCACATCTCCAAATGTTGGCGAAATGTACTTTTGAAGATTACAAGCTGTTCTTTCAAACCATTTATAGCGAGTTCTCTCTTCAATGGGTGGCCTATACTTCTGTATATGCACCAGAACTTCTCTTATCTTAGTAAATGATTTCAAGCGTTTGGTAAAGGCTAGTGAGTCTGTATGATCATAAATATATTGTTGGGAATTTGTTGCTCACTCTGTGGCCGATATTTTTGTGTCTGGATCAAAACTAAACGTGGATTGGTACACAGGTTACGGCGTTCCGGCGTTTGATAATGCATTCATAATAGTTCATAATGAATTTGTTCCTCACTGTATGCAACTTGTATTTTTGTGCCAGACTATATAATAATAATAATAATAATAATAATTATAATAATAATAATAATAATAGTCCTTGATGACCTCAGATTATGTTGGTGTAATTCAAAAATAAAATGAAAACTATTATATATATCTGTTTAACTTATTTACCAACAGAGATCAAAGATACCGTTCATAAATTGCTAGGCAGCTATTGAAAGTATTTTTCTACGCTGATGAAACAGAAAGAAAATGCACTCGGCCAAACCGTGTCGGATGCAAAGTACTTAACAGACTATTTCTGGTACTGCATGACTCTACAAAGAATATCCGATTAGGAAATTGATTTTACTTTAGGAGTATATTCAGTACAATTATTTAAACTCAAAACCTAAAACCAAAACGTAAGTAACGAAACGTTAAAGAATTGATTCTACTTCTTGTTTCTTTTACATTGGAATATTAGTTACATTTTCGGTAAAGGAATGAGAAGTCTTAAAGCATAATACTATTGAAGTCGGTAAGAAATCTGAAGACGGCAACGGGGATAGAAACATGCTTGCTGCTACTTGATTCTCGACAGTTCCCATCTGAATTCTTTGACATGAAGATACGAACAACAATAATATATATAAAAAATATCCAAAAGAAATAAAAGCAAGAAAATTAAGTATCTCTGATAACAGACAAAAGACAGTGATAAAACAAAAATCCTGGGAACAACTACTTCGAATCATGCAAATCAATGGCATTATTATTATTATTATTATTATTATTATTATTATTATTATTATTATTATTCCTTTGATTTCTGATGTGTACTCATTTCTTTCCGGATCCCGCCCAGGGACCTAAGGTTAGAAATTGTATCATGACATTTTCCACTGGAAAAAAAATTACATAGACAAAGCCCTTCGTTAGATGTGGGCTGTACTCGTGAGAACAATTTTTTGCATTTCTTTAAGGTCTTCCAGGAATCCCTTCAATTAGTCTAATCGAATCTTTTCCAAGCAATCCGAGGGCTCCAACTACAACGGAAATTGTTAATGTTGCCATGTGCCTCATTTTTGAGATTTCGATTTCAAGGTCCTTGTATTTTGATAGGTTTTTGAAGATCTTGAAAGACACATTGCTGTCTGCAGGTACTGCCATATCAATAAGGAAGTACTTTTTTTTCTGTTGTATACATATTTCTTTCCGGGTCCCAATCGGCGCAACCAAAGACCTAATATCAGAAATGACATTTTCCAGTGAGCATTTTTGAAAAAAACAAACAAAAGTAAACTAAGATCACACATTTTTTACATAGATAAATCTATTATTATTATTATTATTATTTTCTTTGATTTCTGGCGTTTACACATTTCTTTCCGGGTCCCGCCCAGGGACCTAAGGTTAGAAATGGCGTCATGACACTTTCCACTGACAAAAAAAAAAAAGAAAAAGAAAAAGATTACATAGATAAAGCCCTTCGTAAGGTGTGGGCTGTACTTGTCAGAACAATTTTCTGTATCTCCTTGAGGCATGTACTTCCAGGTATCCCTTCAATTAGTCTACTGGAATCTTTTCCAACCACTCCTAGGGCTCCAACTACAACAGGGATTGTTGATGTTCCCATATGCCACATTTTCGCGATTTCTATTTCAAGGTCCTTGTACTTTGACAACTTTTTGAATATCTTCAAAGATACATTGCAGTCGGCAGGGCTGCCATATCGTCGGCAGGGACTGCCATATAGTCGGCAGGGACTGCCATATAGTCGGCAGGGATTGCCATATTATTATTATTATTATTATTATTATTATTATTTCTGTTGCATACACATTTCCTTCTGGATCCCAAGCAGAGACCTAAATTTAGAAATAGCTTCATGACATTTTCCCCTGGCAATGTTTGTAAAATAAAATAAAATAAAAAAATTATTATTATTAGGTTGGTGCAAAAATAATGACGTAATAATGTCATTTCTTGACGTATTTTTTAACGTCAAAAAACGACATTATTACGTCATTATTTTTGCACCAACCTAATATTTCATTTCCATTGAATACTGTTGTATACACACTTCCTTCAGAGTTCCGACCAATGACCTAATGTCAGAAATAGATTCATGCTATTTTCCGCTGATCATTTTTATAAAAAACATTATAGATAAATCGTAATTTGTAAGCTGTACTCTTTTGTATTTCTTTAGGGCATGGGCTACCAGGATTCCCTTCAATGAGTCTATTGGACCCACTTCCACTCAATCCAAGGGCTCCAACGATAACTGAAATTATTGATGTGCCTCAATTTTTCGATTTCTACTTGTGTAGATGCTTGTGTTTTGACAGGTTTTTTTGAAGATCTTCAATCTGCTACGACTACCATGTCTATAAGATCTTCTTCTTCTTCTTCTTCTTCTTCTTATAATAATAATAATAATAATAATAATAATAATAAGAAGAAGAAGAAGAAGAAGAAGAAGAAGAAGAAGAAAAAGGAGAAGAAGAAGAAAAAGGAGAAGAAATAATAATAATAATAATAATAATAATAATAGTATCCTGAATTAAATTAATAAGACATGATTCTTAGGAGAAAATATAAACATTTTGTACTTTATTATGTTATAAACGAATATACTAGCGTATGAAAACGTATCATTTTATATGAAAACTACCATAATTAAATTACGAAACTTCTTAGAAAATGTCGATATATATATATATATATATATATATATATATATATATATATATATATATCTTGGTACTGCCTACTGCTCACCAGACAACAAAATAAAATCGGCGGCGTCTGTCAATCATCAATAGATCTTTCAAGACTAAAAAAAATAAGGTGAAAAGTTCAGGAAAGTTGTCAACAGTAAAATCATTTCCCTTCTTCAATGTGCCTCACGTCTTACGTTCTGTTCTAAAAACAAAAAAACAAAAAAAAAATAAAACGAAAAAACAGAAAAGAAACGATAAACGGAATCGCCGAAATATTCTCTTTGGAAAATTCTTGAGAAATCTCCAGAGAATCTTACTCTCAACATATTGATTGACTTTATCAAACTTTCCGTAGAGATGCGTTCAAAAAACCACTACCTTATATATTTTTTAGATTGATAGAAACATTTAATGGTTAAATCGAACGTTGATTTACAAATTGAAACGATTTTAAACTGAAAAAAGGTCGGCTTTTAGTAAGGATTTTAATTTTAAAATTGTTCTTGTATTTTTTTCCTATTAACACATTGACTCGTAGTCATCGTCATAATAAAAACTACGAGATATCTCGTGCCGGCTGTCTTGTGCTTGGCCTTTTCTGACGCATTTTCATCTGTAGTCAGCAATACTGAGTTTATTCGCAGTAACACTTGTTATGAATAATCAAGATTGGCCGTCCCTTGTTTTGTTGCGTTTCCCTTTGGGAGAGCTATTTCAGTTTACTGGGATTATAAATGGACGCTTCCGCGAACCTTGAATTCTCAGTTGAATAAATCTTTCTTAAAGCCTACACCTGTGTACTTTTGTCATTACAATATTTTAGTGTGAAAACAGTGTTAAGACTTCTGTCGAAGCTATAAATCAACTCATATGAATGTGTTATTGCCTAAGTTGGTTATTATAAAGATGGCTTTTGAAGTCAGATTTCGTAATTGACCTCTGGCAGTCGACTTGTTAAAATGGACACAAAATATGTGTAACATTTTGGAGCCAATTCATTTCGCAAAAATATAAGATGTGTTTTGTAAGAACAATAAGAAAAGAATCAATTGCAGACTGTTCTTTCTTTTTTGATGATTTTTTTTACCAAATTCCAATTTTCATTTTCGTTCAGTTTTTCTTTGTAGAAATCGTCAATACCTGGCATATATCTTTATTTTTTTTTATAAATAGTTCATCAATTTGATCTTTTATACATGATGAATTTAAATTTCAATATCCCAAATAATATTACTTATAACATTATTTATGAAATGTTTTTCGTCTTTTGTATGTTTCTTAAACGACTTGTAGCAGACGCCTGGAGGGGTCACGATATCACATGACCTGTGCACCCCAATAAGGAATAGATTTCACAATAGGCCCATTAACATTTTTAAAATAAAAGACATGAAATCTGACAAGCCGACAAGAGGACAACAAACGACAAACTTAAAATTAATACAAAATTTATTTACATCGTCCACAAAAGTATGTGTTTGGATTAACAACAATGAATCAAGTAATAGTGGCAGAATTAAGTAAATTGTGAAATACTGACCGGATAGAATATCTTCATAATTTAACTGTGTCTAAATTTTAAAAGTACAGTCCACGTCAGTTGAGTTGGCATGTAAGTCCACATTTCGAAACTTCGGTTTACATGTCCGGCGAAAGCATTGAAAGATTGTTGGCTAAGTCACGTGATGAACCTTCCGTAGTATTTTAACCGAAGTGTACTGAGTAGGTTATTTGAAGTCTGGACAATATAACCAAGGAGAAGTAAGTTAGATTTAAATGTGCAGTGCTGGTGCGGATTAGTTGCTGGTTAAGTCCAATGGCGAACATCCAACATTATTTTAACTAAAGTGTACTTATTTGAAGTCTGAACGATATGCATGCAGTAATTTCCTTAAACAGGTGAGTTAGGTTAACAGGAAAGCCGGAAGTAAGGGACCTAGTTTAGCCGGAAGTTCAGTCTGTTTTAGGCAGGTCCATTAACGCCAATCAACCAGGTGAGTTAGATTGAGATGGAGACACCGGATGTATGGACCAATCGGTAGATATTTACTCACCCACCCCATGAAGTCAGGTTGTGACACAAGGTCGGTTTAATGTGGGGGGCCCGAGTGCATGCACCCGGGCAAGGAACAAAAATTCCCCGATCCCCGCAACTGTCGGTTGCGCTGGCCTCGATGTGTCCACCAATTCCTCTCGGTAGTGCAATGAGAAGGCGTGGCCTCGGGCAGCTGTTCCCCAGGGCCGGAACCTCTCAGTATAATTTTCTCAGTTGCCCCTCTGTCCTTTGATGGAGAAGCCCCTGAGCGCACCCTGTCCAAGAACAGAGACGCAATTGAGAGATGATAAGTAGACGAGACCTTACTCAAAAAGAGCATAGACTAATGGGTAGCCGGGTGTTCAGGGTAGCTGTAAGCAGGTATATTAACGCTGATCAACCAGGTGAGTTAGGTTGAGATAGAGATGCTGGAAGTAGGGACCAATTAGTAGCCGGAAGTTCAGGATTGTTGTAAGCAGGTCCATTGACACCAATCAACCAGATGAGTAGGGTTGAAATAAGGGCCAGAAGTAATGAAGGCCAAGTATATCGCAAGATAACTGCTTGTTGTAGTCGGAAGTAATAAATGTCAGGAATGCCGGAAGATAAAAGTCCGAGGTAGCCGGAAATAATAAATGCCAGGAATGCCGGAAGAATGCGTCCGAAGATGTCGGAAGTAAGATTGGATAGGAAAGCCCAACTAGCGTCCAGTTGACAGAGCAACAATAAATTGGCACGTAACAACCCATCCAGGTTCCCTGGTCACAAAGACCCGGGTGCTTGCTTTTCACCTCTACCTTGTCCTGGTTCGGCGAGAAGTCGCCGGGTTATATGGCATGGGTGTATTCAATTATGTGCCATGCGTGATACATGCTTAGGCGATCATGTATCATTCGATACATGACTGATGAGGCAGTTTTTTTTCCCACAGTAGTTGTCATTTCTTTCTGTGGTTGACCAGTTGCCATCTTAGGCTATAGAACCAGGTCTGTTCTGATATTTACCCATAGCTGAGGGGAGAAGAGGAGGATTCATACCTTTCCCAAGGGTATTAGCACGTAAGTGAATGTAATGGATTCGACTGGAATTCGAACTCCGATTCCTCAATCCGAGCCGCTGTCCATTACTCCACCGTGCCTCTTTATAGAGTATATGGACTATAGTAACATTAGTAGGCCTACAAAGTACTAAAAATCTTAAGAAAATAAATTCAGAGGTGCTATGAAGTATGAAAGTAAAAAATGTTCGCAAAGCATATTCAGACTAAGTTCGTCATACTGAAATAACTAAAAAGAAATTAGGTTTATTATAAATATAAATGAACTTACTATATTAAATTAAAGGGTGTGAGGCAAGGCAATGAAAAAAAGGTCAAGGTCATGAAGATTGATCACGTGAACGGAGTAGCAAAGAGCTATAATAGACTGAGGCGGAAGGATGAACCAACAGAGATATATCGTTATTAAGATGAAAAAATAGCCAAAAATAACAGAAAGGGTGAGTTCATTTGGTTGGATTGATTCATTTTCTACGTTTTGAAGGTGATTTAAAATTCAGAAAATATTTTTACATTGTAATATGTTTTGGCGTGGGTTGGGGGATAATTATTCTTTAGTGGTACAAGTCTTATTAATACACCCATAGCTGGTGTAGGCGACCGGATGGATTCATACCTTTCTCAAGGGTATTTGCACGTAAGTGAATATAACGAAATCAGACAAAATGGAAACTCGACATTCCAATTAACAATTCCGAACCATTATCCATTACATCACCAACACATCCAAACGTACAGCATCTGCTATTCCCCAGCGATCACCTATCTAGGTACTGACCGAGCTCGACGTTGCTTAACTTGATCGCACGGGAACTGTTCTTACAACGTGATATGATAGTAAGCCCAAAGATGTTTACAATTGCCTTAACAAAATATGAAAAAAAAAAATTCGATTTTGTATATAACATTGTCGAATCCAAGGCGTTTCCTCACATACCATCCACTGGGCATTATTATACAATCGTGCCTAGATTTATTGTCCTTCAAAGACTTTATTATAAATATTATTACTAAATAGTTTGTGAAGACAGACAAATACTAGAGTATTATGATCTCATGAATTTCTTTGTAATCAGTTCTTCCTTCATATGTAGTTGATATATTAGTTCATAAAATAATATAAAATAAATATAAAACAAGCATATTTAAATTAAAAATATTATAAAATAAACATTTTTAAATTAGAACTAATGGGAAATGAATGCACTTAAATTAGCAATATATATATATATATATATATATATATATATATATATATATATATATATATATATATATATATATGTATATGTATATATATATATATATATATAAAAATTATTATAATATAAAACAAACATATTTTCAATAAAAATAATATCAAATAAATATACTTGAATTAAAATAATATAAAATAAACATATTTAACTGAAAATAATGTTGATAAACTTATGAAAATTAAATGAATACAAAATAAACATATTAAAATTAAAATATTGTGCAATAAATATACTTAAATTAAAGTAATAAAAAATAAACATGTATTAATAAGAAATAAGATAAAATAGACATACTTAAATTAAAAATAATAGAAAAGAAATTTATTTAAATTAAAACAGTAATAAATAAACATACTTTAATAAAATAAATAAGATAAAACAAACATACTTAAATTAAAAACAAAATAAATATATTTAAATTAAAAATAATATAAAATAAACATATTCAAATTAGAAATGATATAAAATAAAGGTATTCGATTTAAAAATAATACAAATTGAAAGTTTCAAGCTTTCAGTGTATTATTTCGTGTTCTACACATCGCTGTATATTTCTAGAATCATCGAGAAGGAAATGGCAGACATGATTTCGACAGAGTGTAATTAAAATCATTCCTTATTACATTCCTGGCATTCTGTCTGAATTCCCGCCAATTGCCAAAGGATAGAGACGTAACGATGATCATCATTAAATTCTTGGTACCCCCAACTACGCTATAATTATAATGCTTAATAATCATTCCCTCATCCTGCGCCTACCTTCCTCTTTTTCCTCGTCTCTTCTAAGAACTGTTATCATCCTTATTAAATTTCACTTTTTCTTTATTTTTGATAAGAGTATTTTTGTTTTTACTTTATTTCCTTCTCCCAAATAATCATTATTATCATAATTGGTCGCTTCGTCGCCATAGACATCGTGTCGAGAGTTACCAGATAAAGAGTCGGGAGGAATGTTTTAAATAATACTGAACACTCTCTTTTCATCGATACATCGCACTACAACAGATATTTTTTTTGTCTTCAAGCATGATTTCGTATTTTGGAAATCAGATGTCTTTCTCAATCGACCCCTACCCCCAAAAATGTTATTCATTTTCAAATCGCTACTACTTACATTTGGAATCTTCTCTGAACATTCAGATGTCAGTTTTCCTGCACATAAAAATTGAATTGTTGAGATTGATACATGCGAGATTTCAAAGCTCTAGTTTTATTCCTTTTTAGTTAACATATAAACATTTCAGCCCGCAGTCGTACATGTTGTTCAAAGCGTAGTCAGAGAAAAACGTTTAAAGAAAAATCGAAAGATGAAAATATTTAGTCTGAAACTGTCATTGAATAGATTTTCTGCAAAGCCGAATGAAAAAAAGAAAGCCATGCAAAAAGGAAAGGGAGATAACGTATATTTCGGAATTAGAAACCTCCATCGGAAAGAGCTTCCATCAAGAAACAATTTTAAAATAATCTTCTCCTCGAATAAGCGTCTCCCCACAATTGCTAAGTCAATGTTTTAAATTTTAAATAAGCCTCTTATTCCAAATGTGTGTAAGATTTGCTGATATCGGCCGACAAGTTCGGGACAAATTAGAAATACATAGTTTCATTTTTGTTTGACTATTTAAAGAATAAAAGAAAGCGGTTGTTATATATATATATATATATATATATATATATATATATATATATATATATATATGACCAGAACTCTATTAGAACTCATTTAAACACACAGGCAAACGTACCAGACTCCTTTCGAAACATACTTGTAGAAAACACAAACATCTATCTGTCAAACAAGATTGAAAATAATGGAAGCCCTAATAATAATAAAAAAGAAAAAGCCAACTCTTAACAATATTAACTACGAACTAGGCCACAATAAGATAACCGTGCTCGGAAAATAAAACATCTCTATAACACACTAAAAACATACACAACGCGCAAACTCAGTTAAACTGAAAAATTAAAATCATTCTTGATAATGGATAACAGTATAACTGAAAGGGCTCGGAACTATAGACCATTTGTGACAGTTTATACAAACTCTGTGTCCAAAAATGAAAGCTCTTGTTCGAGCACAATAGAAATTATAAAAAGGTTAACCGCATTATATTTTCTGTTGTTTTTAATGAAATATATATATATATATATATATATATATATATATATATATGTTTAAGTTATAAATTCTCTTTCACTACCCCTTTTACACTCTCTGTTAAATTACAGAAACTTACACTACCCATCAATTTTAATTTCATTTTCGTTTCATTTCATTTCTGGAAGTGCTATCTGATGATCCGGCGTCCTTTTAAAAGGGCTCTGGTGAAATAAATTATTATAATGGTACCTTAAAGTGGTCTGTTTTTTTTAATATATATATATATATATATATATATATATATATATATATATATATATATATATATATTTATTTGTGTATATATATATATATATATATATATATATATATATATATATATATATATTGGGCATTTTGTCGTTGAGTCAATTACGACTTGGTAGTGATTTCGATCCTTAATAAATGCCCCATACTTTCAGTCTTGTATCACACTTGAGAAAGAAATGTTTTCATTATCCTATTTGGTCTAGAATCTGAATTTTTCATTTTCCAGTTATTCTGTGCCTAGTTCCGTCGCGAGATTTGTCGCAATTTTGTTTTAAATCATTTTACCCCGAACAAGTAGACAATGCCACGAAGATGCAAGGCGTTACCGAGAGTGAAAGAAAATGAAATCCCTCAACTGAAGAGAAAGGAAATAAAAGAACAAGTTTAAGGATAGCAGATGATGGCGATTGAAGTTGTATTGTAGGTTTGAAGATTGTAGATGACAGAGAAGCAAAAAAAGAGTTACACAGGTGAGGAATGCGAAGGAAGGTGCTATTAAAGTAATACTCACGGTTACATCTAGCTATTTGAATAATAAAAAAAATGAGACCTAATAGCCAATCTAGTAATACGCTTAAACTGATGTGATCGAAGTACCAATGAGGAGAGTTCATTTCAATTACTACAATGAGCATCTTTAAAGAGAATACAGGGCAGAGCCATGTCATGGAGTTGGGAAATTGATTGATGTCAAATTTATGCATATGGATGAATATTTAGTGTGACATATTTAGAAATTTACGTCCAATTTCATTATTCTTGGCAGATGTTCTATTATCAGTGTGGGATATTTAAGAATAAAAGTGATGGAAAAAAAACAAAAAGAAGATGAATGAAATCGGCTAGATTTTATATCCAAAACACACACACATATATATATATATATATATAACGTCATCCACAGACAGACTGTTTCGCTGTTTACAGCTCATCAGTGTGGCTAGACATCCGGTTGCCTCTAGTTAGGATCGAAACCCGGCTGAATTGGTGTCAGTCGGAGCTTCTAACCACTAAGCCGTCGGCGCACGGTAGGGATGAAGGTGGATTTTTAGCATATTTATTTTTAGAAACATGCCCAGTGACTGACAGTGACTCAATTCGCTTTCGTGAAGAGTCTCGCTATATAGCTATAATAGTCACTGTTTACGAACCCACACCTCCCCCCCAGAGTGCTCAACTGAAATTAATTCAGGAGCAAATATAACGTCATCCACAGACAGACTGTTTCGCTGTTTACAGCTCATCAGTGTGGCTAGACATCCGGTTGCCTCTAGCTAGGATCGAAACCCGGCTGAATTGGTGTCAGTCGGAGCTTAAATTAAATTTAAAATTCCAAGTATCTATCATTCATGTACATGTATAATCGCATCAACGTAAACAAATTCGTCCAATGAAATCCTGAAGGGTGAAAAGCGTCACATGAAAACTTTTTCAACTTTGTCATAAATCTTTCAACCAATATATATATATATATATATATATATATATATATATATATATATATATATATATATATATATATATATATATATGTGTGTGTGTGTGTGTTGAGCATGCTAGCCTAGTTCAAATTGTTGATCACGCTAGATAACACGATCTTTCCCAGAAACTGTAACTAACGTCTGCTCAGCATATTATCTGGGTGTTGAAGATAAATCTGCCTGATTGACTAGCCGCCCTAGTAAACGGGTATCATCGAATACGTCTGGCCAGCTATACAAATAGATACCGCCACGAAAACGCTAAAAATTCGGTATGCCGTGATGAAAACATGCTTCAGAAACAATAAAAAAAACATAGTTTTATCGTCAGAAATCGTTATGTTATTATTAAGAGGAAGGATCAAAGTATTTTTTATTAATTAATTTTAAATTTTTACTACTGATTAGAACATTCGAAATTTTTATTAAAAATATGTTTTTTCTGGCCTCAGCGGTTGTACTAATTTTTAGCATTGAGACAAACACATTAATTTGTAAATTCTTGCAAAAATCAAATTGTTAGCAGATTGTCATTAAATTTCAGCTCTTATTCGCAAATGAATTAAATTATTTTTTTAAATTTTATTAGAACATCTTGGTAAGAATATTTTTTACATGTGTTTAACCTTCTTACTTAATATCATGAAAACTTTTGAAAAACATCGAGATAATTTTTAGTGACTGTATTAGTTAAAAACAGAATTATTTGAAGAATTTAAATCACCGATTAATATTATTATTTTATTTTTGAAAAAATCGAATTCCGTCTAACTGAAAATCTGTTCTGAATCGAAAAAATAAAAATCGCAATAAAACTAAGACACTTAATTAGAGAAGCTTTTAATTCCGTTTATGAATAATATATATTAAAAACAATATTGTCTGAAAAAAAAATCAACAAATAAACGAATTTTTAAAAGATTTGTTTTAATTTTTTACAATTTAAAATTAAATAATTTATAAAGGTTTTAAATCTTTAAATTTCATTTTCAGTGAGATAATTCTTAGGAAATATTGTTATTAAGTAAAATTAGTTTTACTAATCATATATTGTAAAGATTATTACAATCTGACCACACCCGGATATTTTTAAAAGAATTTCCATTTGTTTTTGTATGTGTGAATACATGCAAAATTTCTAAAGTATGGCTGTTGAAAAAGAAAAATCTAGTTTTAAAGGTCATGTGTTTTAAAGTTTTCCCTTACGGCTAAATACAATTTATCGTGTGCTTCATCATTATGTACACGTACGGCTGTCAATCGAGTGTAAATAAATCGATTAACACGTCAGAAAAACAACACCCCGTAAATCGAATTGTTTGTATATGATACTTTCTGCTATAATTAAGTAATATTTGTTTCAATTCAGATTAATTTAACTATAAATGTGCTAAATTTCCTCAAATAACGTGTCAGAAATATATATTTTTGCAAGTTTTTTAAAAACCGAGAAATAACTTTTCTTTACGGAAAAATAAAAATAAAATAGCCAAAAATATCCAAAAATATCCGTTTTCATCGATTTTAATGAAAAAAAATGCAATATAATTTCTGTTTAAAATACACCACAAAGTATCTTGATTACTGGAAACAGTAAATTTTAAATACCAACCTTTCAATTAAAGGAAAAATGAAAACTTCAAGAAAACATTTTCATAAAAATAACAAACCTTAGGCATACCGATTTAGTGGTGATACATACATATATATATATATATCCCGTGAGGTCGAACAGCTGCGTTCATTAAAGAATGCATTTTTATTAGTTTTTTTCTTTAATAGCGAATTTTTTGTATTGTGACAGTAAGATGGATTTAAACAAAAATGCAAAGGATTATTGCTTTTTAATTCTCCCGTCTTATACGGGTAATCTTTCGTTTTTAATTTTTGCAAATACCACATATGCTTGTCTGTAACATTACATCATATATAGTGCAACCAGTGAGTTTTTTGTTGTTGTGAAAATATTGATTTCTTTCATATACCTCGTGTATTATGCGACCCCAGCTTCTTAGTAATACTAGTATACATATCTTAGTCAAATATTGCAATACTGGACATCACCCCGGACAAATTTTAAGGCAAATAATTCTTCATTCTTATAATGACTATCCAGCCTTGCTTGGTGGGCAAAGTTCTTTCAGCCTGTGTCGAAAGTACGTCGGATCTGACAACAGTTCGCTCTGCTCAGGTGGACACAGACTCGAATCTTGCTGGACAGAGTACGTTTTTCTTTAATAAGATTTCTCAAATATTCATGTATGCGTTGTGTGTATGTATCTATAACTCACAAATAAGTACATCGGTCACACTACTTACATTCCTATCCAGACAACTTGCTTTACCTCTATCCGACCTCAGTTCGATTAGAACTCATTTAAACACACGAAGAAATCTACCAGACTTCATCCGAATCACTAGTAGAAAATATGAACATAATAAAATCATCCGCATGTAAAAAAAGATTAAAAATAATAGAAGCCTTAATAATAATAAAAAAGTGAAAATCCAACACTCAATAATATGAACTACGAACACGGCCACAATATGCTGTGTTCGGAAAATAAAACATCCCTATAACTCTAGATACATACTCACAACCAATAGATCCAGTTAAGAAGTACAAATAAAATCATCCTTGATAATAGCAAAAAAGTATAGCCGAAAGCGCTTAGAATGAAAGAACATTTGAACAGTTTCTACAGACTTTATGTGCAGAAAAGAAAACACTTGCTCGAATACAAGAAACATTAAATGAAAAGCTTAATCGTAATATCTTGACTGTCATTTTTAATGAAATATATATAAAATAGCCAAAATACACAATTATATATATATATATATATATATATATATATATATATATATATATATATATATATTTACAATCAACTGATTTGATGCAGTGATACGCATCGAAACACGACTGCAATTGTGTAGCGATTTTGACATGTTTTGTTGTAATCTCCTAAAATAAATATTGCTCTATTTGTATTGAGGCTTCTTTTAAACGAAATGTTACGGTTGAAATTGTACTCTTTATTCTTTCTCACCTAACCCCTTTCTCTTCTCTCTCTCTCTCTCTCTCTATATATATATATATATATATGTGTGTGTGTGTGTGTGTGTGTGTGTGTGTGTGTGTGTGTGTGTGTGTGTGCGTGTGTTAGATAGGTGAGGGGGAAGGAAGATAACTGGCAGACAAACGTATTTTGATGGATATTGATTGACAGCAAAAGATTGAAAGACAGATTGAAATGTAAAGGCGTAAAAGTTACGATTCATTTAAATTCTTCATGTATTGCGCGCGCAAAAGTTGGATAAAACAGAGAATGCAATAAAAACAAATATTTGTGCATTTCTTATTGGTTTTCGATTATGAAATTAATTTATAGAAAACTTAGACAAAATAAGGATGAGTTAAGTGAAAGAATGAGAACGTACAGATAATATGTAAGAGGAGAGCAGATGTATGAGAAAAAGATTTACTTCAGGTTAGGTTAATTACTTGAATGACATTTAAGCTATTATGGGGCGGTTATTTATATAAGTTTTATAGGTCAAAATCAAAATGAATTGTAAAAAAAAATACTAAAAAAAATGGAAACATACGTCAGGATTAAAAAAGAAATACTTCAGATATAAATTCGATATAAACTAGTGTCATGGCAGTGACATAGTTCCGATTTACTCAAAAATGAAAACGAGGCCATATTTACACAAGAGTAAAAAAAATAGGATATAAATCGTTCTGTTGAATCATTTGATAGGTTTGCTGCTAGGAATGTTGGTTCATTATGGTGTGCAAAATAACATTTCTCGACAAAATCTGTCTTACAAAATTATATTTACTATTCATCCATGCATTGAATATGACTGTCATATCTGGTCTGGTATTCCTGCTATATATTTAGAGATTCTTGATAAAATCCAAAGAAGAATCTACAATGTTATTAATCTTGAAATTGCATCTCGGCTTCACTCCCTTTCCCACTGCTGCATTCTAACTTCGGTCTGCCTTTTCTATAAATGCTTTCAGGGTAATTGTTCTGTCGAACTTTTCTCTATAACATCCAGGCTTTAGAAATGTAAGCGCAGTACTAGATTGGCGGCAAGGTCTCACCATTTTACAGTAGAAATAGCTGTATGTAACCCTAAGTTTTATACTAATAGTTTCTTCTATCGCACTTCTCACTTGTGGAACTCTCTCAAAAATACTCCAGCACACAATACATGCAGTGGAAACACCCAGCTCATCTGTCACGAAGATCCGCAACCTTGTTTCGACTGCCGGGAAGATGATGGCCTCAGTTTTGGTGTGATCCAAAAGGTTTTATTGACTATCTTCAAAAGGTCTACACTATTAATGGAGAGTATTATCCCAAATTACTGAGGCAGTTACGCAAGGCTATTAAGACCAAACGTCAAGGAAAACTGAAGAAAGTTGTTTTGTTTCATCAGAACAATACTCCAGCTCAAACGTCCTTGGTTTCAATAGTGCATGACTATAGTTTTGAACTGGTTGATCACCTTCCCTATTCTCCTGAGTTGACTAATATCTGTCCCTCAGCATTAAAAAAAAAAATTAGCTGGGAAACAGTTTCTCCGTGATGACGATATAATATCTACTGTTGATTACTTTTTTCCCTCCAGAATGAGCAGTCTTCTTTGAACAATCAGATGTCAGTTTACCTGGAAAGAAATAATGCAGTTATTAATAAAACGATTTCAAAATAATTCCTACAAGGTTTGACAGCTCTCGCATCAGTCCTTTATAATCAGTCAATGAAGTTTTCAACCCACCCTCGTAGTCTTTCTATTTAAAAGAGATTGAGCAGAAATTTTTATTTCGTCCAATAGAGTATCACTTCGTTTCTTTTGCTTCTAGTCACATCCGACTACATCCAGAGGGATTTTGAATTCTTAAGTTTTAATTTTGTCCTCGTTTCGATACCGCCCAAATATTCAAGACATTACTCCAGGGATGTAAACAAAGATAACAGCAGGAACTATAGCCTGTATTCACAAAGCTATGTCCCTGAAGGGAAGATCCCTAGATCCACTTACTCTTGGTCACGTCTAGAAGTATCTTCATAATAAAGCGTTTTTGGTAATCATTATTTGTATAATTTATAATGCTTTTAACCTTGGTATTCCTCATAGTCAAATCTATCTTAAGAATGCATCGAAACCTAGATTTAATTCCCCATGTCTAGTTTTCCATCATCACAATTTTCTTATGATCTGCACCCTTGCAATTACATTTCACGCATCAGTTGTGAAGTGAAAATGGGGCGGGAAACTGACAGCCCCTATGCGGTGTTTAATCTTATGGCCACACGAACTATGAATGTTTTGTACCTTTATTTAGCACTCTTCACTGGTAGATAAAACAAAATGTATACAAATATATCCTGGCGGACACTGGATTTCAACCAATCTCATTGCTTGATTCCTCTTCAAATATGGGCGACAGATACGTGGTATTTTAGTCTTGCTAGGATATTACAGTCTCTTACAGAGATGCGGCAATGTTGAGAATCCATACGTATGTATGAACTACAAATCATTCCCAACATTGCCGCATCTGTGTAAGAGAACGTAATACCGTTGCAGGACTAAAAAACACATCTGCGTTGTCCATATTTGAGACTGGATCAAACAATGATATTGCTTGAAATCGAATATCAACCATCATGCATATATATATATATTTTTCCTATTTTGATATATATATATATATATATATATATATATATATATATATATATATATATATTGTGTGTATTTTTGCAGCATGTTTTGATTCAGGCAAGTTTCATTGAATGATATAGACAAGTTTTGTCTGATTATTTTAAGTAGGATTCGTTCATATTTTCGGATGAGCTTTTTGTTGTCAGTATTAAAAGAAGATAAAAAATTACCGTGTTGATGCATATTGTCTTATTTCAAGTACTTTCGACATTAACGCAATGTTATCTTCAGGGTGTGTTTTTACGACAAAAATATAGTGTTCATTATTTCCAAAGACAAAATCGCTATCTTCATCTGAAGGCTATAATTTTATTCGTGTGGAGAGAGAACCGCTAATTTTTGTGCCATGCGGTGTATGTTTACGCTCTAGGGGAGGAAACTAATTATGATGCATAACTTTCAGAAGAACATATCAGTTTTCTACAGAAACCAATTTTTTATACTCTCATAATGAAAATGACTGCCACACAGTACACAAACTCACCTAATCGCGACCCACTGAAGATTGTCTATTCACGCATGATAGAACAGTAAGATACCTGCCTATAGGTTGCCAAGTTATCTTTATGTTACGTAACCGGTTTTCGAGATATTTAAAATGGATTTTTCTTGGTAGACTTCGCATATACCGAGTAAATTTATGAAAACACTAGATATTTGTGAAAAAAAAAAATGATTATCTTATATATGCTTGGTCATTAAGAGAAATGATATTTAACATATTTTTAGTTTTTAATCAGTTCACCCCAAGCAAGGCGATGATGCTACTAAGATTCAAGGAGATACTGGGAGTGAAAGGGAAGGAAAAAGTCTTTAGAAGCAACCGAAAACACAATCCTAAACAGGAAACAAGGGATCAAACTCTACTCCTGTTTAAAAGACAGGGGAAGAGTATGAACTGGACGACTGGCGAATCTATTCACCCATATAGAAAAAAAGTAAATCAAACTGCAGAGTTTAGGCGAAGAAGTTAGGATTATACAGTTAAAGTAGACTTTAGAAGGAACCGGAAATCCAATCCTAAACAGGAAACAGATAAACATCTACTCCCAATAATGATTCTTTCTTGCTAAATTATACGATGGAAATAATGGATATATCTCTACTCTCGTTCAAAATCCCGCAGATGAGTGAGATTCAGACAATAGGCGAACCTATCTACTCTTATTGAGGAAAAGAAAATAAATATAGGCGAATACATTAAAAGTATAGACATGAAGTAGGTTATAGAACAAACCGCAAACCCAATAATGGCTCCCTGTTACTAAATCATACAATGGTATGTATAAACGAATCTCGTTAATATCAAAAGTAATCTCTTCGGTAGTTTCATCAAAATAAAACGAACTGCCATCCTTCGGACAATTTTGTGATTGATTGACTCGTGTAATACGGCTTATCAACAATTTCCAGGTTATCTAAAGATAGAAAATAATTTTAGTTTGAAAGAATTATTTGCAGATAATAATGACCAGTCTTACTAATTAACTCAAAACTGAGAGAGAAGAGGTGGATTTCTATCTTTCTGAAGGGTAGTTGCGTGTCAGTGGATACACACACACGCATATATATATATATATATATATATATATATATATATATATATATATATATATATAAATCTGAGACTAAGGATAGTTCATCGAAGAACCGACTTTCGTTATGAACCCAAATGAATTTAAAATTCGGCTCTTCGATGAACAATTCCGAGGCATTATCCATTACAGCACCTGCACATACAAACTTACAGCACCTGCTATTCCAAAGCGGTTACTCAACTAGATACTGACCAGGTTCGACGTTGCTTAACTTCAATGGTCGTAAGGCCAGGCAAATTCTCCCAATAGCAGCACTATCCTTAGTCCCAGTGATTATATATATGTATGTGTCAGTGTTTGTGTAGTGCATGTTTGTTTGTGTGTGTGTGTGTGTGTGTGTGTGTGTTTGTGTGTGTGTGTGTGTGTGTGTGTGTGTGTGTGTGTGTGTGTGTGTGTGCGTTGTGACCAACAAACAACTTGCCAAAAGACTTCAGGCAGGGAAGTTCTCGAGGCTTAAACTATTTAGACAGAGCTAGAAAAAACGCTTCAAAATGTGAACACTCAACGAAGGACAGTTAATCAAGTTTCACTCTCTCATTATCTTCAGTCGGCTACTAGAGGTTCCAAGTGAATTTCATACCCCCCCCCACACATATATATATATATATATATATATATATATATGGGGGAGTGTAAAAATTAATCATAGTGTTTATTGTCTCAAGCGATTTCTCTCATATCTTTAACCATTTTCAAGTGTTTTGTTGTTAAGTATTAAGCATTTCTTTTTTAAGATGTAGTTTTTTTTAAAAATGATGTCTAAATACTAGCAGTGGCTGGTATTACAGTTGATGTCTTTCTACCCTAAAAGACCTCCAACACATAATTTCCACTGATGAATCAGATGAGATTTATACTGAAACAGACGTTATGATTGATTTAAACAAGAACATGCAAAGGATTATTATTTTTCAATTCTCAGATCTTTATTGCACATACTTATAAGCTTTTTTTTTTTTTTAATTTTTCCAAATACCGTATATCCTTGTGTTTAATCCCACTTCATGTATAGTGCAGCCTCTAAGATTTTTTAGTTGTGAAATTCCTGATTTTTTCTTTGCTTATATTTTGTGTATAATGCTACCGCAGCTTCTGAATAATACTAGTAGGCCTACTCTAGTCAAATATTGAAGTACTGTCTATTTATAGTAAATAAATAATGTCTATTTTTTTTTTCTCTACAAAATCATGAGAAAATCCACTTACCGTAAAATATCTGACACGAAGATTTAGATACCGTACTTTTGTTTTTGCTCAAATCTGACTACGGTAGCTGCTTTACTCTGGGTCTGCCCCGCTAATCTCTTCCCTTTTGTCGGTACATTAAATCAAAACCTCATCTAATATATATGCCACTTAAAATCAATATATAATTTATACAAATGAAAACTTCATAGATATTTCCTATATCAAATTTGCATTCATCTTTGTTTCGCAAGTGTTTAAAATCGCTGAGATATTGCCTTTCCTGTGACAACCCTTTTGTCAGGATAACCGCTACATAAGGCCATACCAGTGCGTTATACTAATGGAGCTTAACCTCTACCGGAAAAGTTAGCAAAATATATCGTGATAATGTAGACATACCAGGTAGATTACAGTCAATAATTTTACCCCCGCCCCAGAATAAAAGGAAATACCTGTGCACCCGGTCACGGAAAATTCATGATTTCTATCATCTTCAAAAAAAAAAAACAAAAAAAAAAACAACTAGTGTAGATAAACTGTTCATAGAATTCGCACTGTACTCGTGTATATACCGCATGTAACAGCAAAATTGTCTAATTGTTAGATTAAGCCCTGTATCTTAGAAATGATTAAAGATATCTTATTGGAATTCTCCAATTTTTTTTTAACACTATTGTATTCTACATTGAGCAATGGCAATGTGTAATTACTCTCTAAGCTTAACAGAAGAATTTTGACGAAATCGATCATAAAGGAAAATGACATGTTCATCATTAATTAATCATAGCTAAGGATCGGAAGGATCATGAAGGCTTGATATAAAGTTCAAATATATATATATATATATATATATATATATGTGTGTGTGTGTGTGTGTGTGTGTGTGTGTATTCCAGTTTTAATTTCGAATTATTTTCAAGATGATATTCTCCCTCAATAACCTAATATCTTTCTGTCCTGGTGTAACAAGGCGTCTCACACGTTTCACGTAAGATTTCATTTTCAAATTTTTTTTTTTCATTGCTCTTTAGAGTGTCATAGCTGAATGTCTTCTCTCACGTGCCAAACGACTTATGAATTGAGTTGGATCTTTTGTAATTAATCTCTAAGTTGAAATGATGATCCCTCTTTTTGTTGTGACCTCCTGATCCAGTTTTTATCTCTACTGTTCCTTCCTTTTTTTTAAACTTATTCATCTTTCTCTGAATGGTCCTTGAATGGATTTGAAGACAGAGTGTGTATGTGGGTAGCATTACTAAAGGCTGAAATGATCTTTTTCCTCTTACCATTACTCATTTGGAAAGATAATGGGACTGCTAAAAACGATTAAACCTGTTCTATTTCTAGGTGAATAACTCAAACGGTTTTTCTGTGATTCTTACCACAAATGGTGTCAAGATGATTAACGTCTTATTTGAAAACTAGGAAAAACAGAAACTCAATTAGTTTAGCGTTTATTTTAGATATTAAACATTTTGTGGGATGGACAATTATGCTGTTACACACTTCAGACAGTTTTGCTATTACACTCTCTGCGGTAGCCCAGTGCATATTTATGTTGATGTCATGGTTTTTCAACTCATTTCTGTTGTGTTTCATTTTATTCGGTGTTAATATCTCGTGCTCATCTGACATTGCACATCATTAATGATATTACCAAATTTCTTGGCTCCTATTAATTTGTCTTGAAGTAATTCGACCTAATGCATATCATTATTGTATCTTTCCACAAACCCTATTTACTGGTTATCAACTGACATAATATTTCCTCACATATCTTTGCAGCCCAACTAAACTGATACGATTTGTACACTCTTTGCTTTTCCTGTTATTGTTAGCGAAAAGTCAACGGCAGCTGGGGTAATATTAAACGAATGCTTCAAAAATGAAGTCACACCACAGTTGTTATTTCTTTCCAGCCATGTCCTTAAATAGCCTCGTCAAATCGAGACTATCAAATGGATGCCATACAAGGCGTCAACACCGTTCAGAAATATCAAAAGCATTTTTTTTAACCACTGAATTGAGAAAGATGTTGTGTCTAGTATCTGTCTATATTTCTGAGATGAGGTATTATGTATACTATTTACATTATTCGGACTATTGTCCTCATCTTTGTCGCCCTATTTATTACAACGTTTTGGCCGTTGTACGCCCCGGTGAATTAACAGGCGATAACTGATAACTAACATCCATTAGACACGGCACGTGGAATTAAAACAGTCTACCCCAGTGAGCAAAATAAAGGGTTCAGTTCGACATTCTAACCCCTTGAAGAAGGCCGGAGCGTACAACGGCCGAAACGTTGTAATAAAATGGCGACTAAGATGAGGACAATAGTTTGAATAATGTAAATAGTACATTCTACATCATCTCAGAAATATAGTGAGATATTAGATACAACCTCTTTGTCAATTCAGTGGTTAAAAAAATTACTTAGGCCGAATGAAGCATGTGGGTCTTAGCGAGGAACGTTCTTATTCGAACCTCGTGGACTGGCATTACAGAATCACGAACAACATTATCAGATAACAGAAACCATGTCACCTGAAGACTTTCAACAGCTGCAAGAACTAAAATGTACAGCTCATGTTATTCGAAGAGAAAATAATGCATACGTTCCACACTACTTCAAAGAAATGGTAAGTAAGTCTGATACCAATACTTTAACTTGAGAAAAAATTTGCTACTGAAAAATGGTTTTAACAGACAGATTTTATAAACTCAACCGAAAGTAGTAAAGGCTGCTTTTCCAGTATATTCTTTTTTTCCTTACGAGAAAAGGGCTATTATCCCTACCATTATGTAATTCTAAAGGTAACGATATTATACGGAAACATTCGACCTTCAGTGACTGAGGAAGTAAAATCTTTCTCTTAAAACAATGTTTAAGGAAAATAGGTTTTTCAAGTCGAGTATTTGCTATCACTATGGTCACGTGATCGAGTGGTTAGAACATTCGCTTTCTAACCATGAGGCCCGGGTTCGATTTGTCAGGTATGTGACTTCTTGATGCTATCGCTCTGGAGGAAGCGATCCCAGCGTGCGGTATCTTTGGAAAAGTGTCTGAAAACCATACCACGGATTGACCCAAGCCTTGTGAGTGAAATTGGATAGAGGGAACCCTTGGGGATCGTCGGCGGTTATGCTAGCACGAAGTTTACATGCCATCGTGACAAGGGGCTGAGCGTGCTAAACTTGTTCAGACTATTGATCCGATAACGCGCTCTCCCCGAGAAACTGTAACTAGGTCCGCTCGGCTTACTTGAGACAGGTGGATGTTGAAATATGGGGGGATTTAGCTACCTAGTAGTCCCAGTGGCTGGCAATTTACATTAGTTGTTCTCATTCGTTCCTGTATGATAGGGTTTTCTTCCTAACCTTTTAAATTAACATCTTGACATTATTTTCCTTTCAAGTTACATGTGCTATCCATTTTAGTTCTTACTGCTGTTGGTAGTCTTCAAGTGATGTAGTTTCTGTTATTTAGGACAGTTCTTTGTGATTCCTTATCATCTAATCTAACTCATCCATATACCGAGTTATCTGAACTGTTTATTATTTACTAATTCCACAACCTGAATTCTTATGATGGATTCAGCATATGTGCCAACACTGGTTTTATTTCAATTCCAGCTCCTCATTTCTGTTTTGAAAAGTTTTATCTTGTGTATTATTTCTTGGGACACTTGATAGAGAATGTTGATTCTCAGTTCAAGAGCATTCTTATCCCAACTATGGATATTTATGTCATCAGCATAGCCCCCTTCAATACATTAACCTTCAGAAAGAAAGCAGAATCCTCGTCTTTTATTGGTAGATTCGTTTGGAATGTGCCCATATCAAATTTTGGTCTTCTTTCCAGTATAGATCGGGTTTTCCTTCCTAACATTTTATTTGAAGTGGTGTGGAATGTTAATCTTGATTATGTCATTATTTTCGCTTCTGGTTCCATTTTAGTTGCTGTTGGTAGTTTTTAAAACGCTATCGTTTCTCTGGGTTGGTACAGATCTTTGTGATTATGTAGCGCCATTTCACCAAATAAAAAAAAAACAATAGCCTTCATCAACACGCACAGACTTCACTCTCTGCAAGACGTTTTTAATCATTGAGCTGAAAAAGCAGTTGTGTGCCGTTGCGAGTTTAAGTATTTACGAATGGGTTTTCATGTCATACATAACATTCATATGAAAATCTCGATCTGCCGAGGCTATTTAAGAAAACAACGAGTAAAGCAAGCAGGTATTGGGGAAACTACTAGACCAGAGCAGGGTTCTATAATATCTTTGGATGGAAATAAACATAATGGTAAGACAATGGAAATGGTTTCTAGCTAATGCCTTGCCATGAGAAGGTTTTGCACCAAATTGCAAATGGTATTTGTGCATAGTAGAGGAATGTGAATGCTAAACTTAATCATCCAGTACTTATTAGGGCACCTCGACATGATATAATGGTTACCAAGCTTTTCTCGCTAGAAAAATTACGACTGAATAGTGAGTTCGAATTTCGCTGAGTTCTCCACACTTTCGGCCTTGTTACACATCTAAGCTACGTTTAGAAAATCATTTGGGCCCCATAATGATTATGGCTGACTAGTGGGTCCAGAAGGAGGCACGGTGAAGTAATGGATAGCGGCTTGGATTGAGGAATCGGAGAGCCGAGTTCGAATTCCATTAAATTCACTTACGTGCTAACAGTGAATCCTCTTCTTCTCCTCCAGCTATGGGTAAATAGCAGGACAGACTGGGTTCTATAGCCTTGGATGGCAACTGGTCTGAGAAGGAAAACTCTGAATTCAAACCTGCTCTTAGAGGAGGGTGAATGGAGTCTCTCTGAGCCTTGTTTGGCAATCCATTTAGTGTTGGTGTCACGATAAAAACACCCTTGATAGCCCTAGCGAAGCATCAAGAATTCAGCTATCTGACAAGATTATGAACTACACCAATCAAAGTATTGGTGAGTTCGATCTCGGCTGAGGTCGCAAGATGATGAGATGAGTGGGTCCAGTCCTCACTGAGTATTATATACTTTCAGCCTTGTGTCACATCTAAGCTACGTTTAGAAAATCATTTGGGCCTCTCGACGTGGTGTAATGATCTCGCTATAATGATTATGGCTGACTAGTGGGTCCGGTCCATACTGAGTATCATACTTTCAGCCTTGTGTCACATCTAAGCTACGTTTAGAAAATTACCATCTGGAAGAAAACATACAAACTATCGATTGTACCAAGATAATATATATTTGAACGCTCTATATAGTCAGAAACGTTTTTACTAACTTATTCCTATCAGGCATTCCTGCAAGTTTGTCTAGAGGATTTTGAAAGAATAAATAAATAACAGTAATATTAACATTTTAAATGTTGAATTGTTAGATAATTGCCTTGAGCAAATTTCGGTTGTCAGTTTGTATATTGAACGCAAGGAGGAAATAGATAAACAGTGGCCAAAAATTAATCTGTGCTCTCAGGCTTGCATAAGTACTTATCTACAGACAAACAATTTCTGAATATGTTTATTTTATATGGGGTTGTTCTTCAGTTTCACTACTGATGAAGGATAAACATTATAATCTAGAAAATGCTGCCAATGATGTTGAACACTATTTTAATCCTTCTAAAATTGAATTTAAAATTCAATACAAATTGTCTCAGGTGAAGCAGTAACATTTGTCGATTTTTTAGTTATCTAGGAAGCAAAATAAATTCTACTGAAGATGTGAACATTCACATAGCTGAAACACTGGCAGCCTTGAATAAAAATGGATGTGATCTGTAAATCTGATCTACCAGACAAACTCAAAAAGAGACTCTTTCGAACCACTGAAAACCTGTTTCTAAGGTACCGTGACACGACCTGGATGTGGCACCATTTACGAGGCAGAGAAAGGAAGAGAAAGAAAAGAAGGCAGAAAGAAATGCGAGACGATTCATAGGTGATAACCAGACACACACACGGCTAAGAGACAATGAAAATATTGATAAGTAACAAATGAAAAAGGGTGTCATTACAATGACAGGGAATTTCTGAGTAAAAAAGAAAAGGAAAAGAAAGAAGAGACTAGATGTGTTTTGATAACGGCAGTGTATCTAGACCACTGGCCAGGGAAAAATTCAAGTGAAAATGCTATTTCGATAAGTGACGAGAAACAGGCCACTAAAAAAGGACTTTGGACAGATATGAAAAATTAAATTCCACACAAGCAGTGCGCTGACCGAATTCTTTTCGACGAAACAACTTTGGCCGGTGGTAATAAAATTACGGGGAACCAGAAGTGTTTTTCTTTCTTCCTTGGAGGCGACAGACTGACTGAAAACTTTGGGGATATTTCTTTTTTTGAAGCTATGTTAAGAATACCACCCATCTTGATGAATTAGCGATAAGATACCTGACAAACACCACGTGTAAAACAAGAGTTGTCATATTGTCCGTGGCTAGAGAAATGATAACGGCGATTTAAGCGAAAGAGAAGAGATAATTTTTCTTTAGTTAAGCAAGATATTTTTTTTTCCCGAAACAAAGCCACGGATTGTTCACGTCCGACTAAGACATCATCGATCAAGTGGTGATCACGTGATGCACGAAGGAGGAGGAAAGATACCCGACCAAGACCTCATTGGCCGAGAGTAATCACGTGACGCACGAAGAAGGCTGTCGACGCCCCATCCAGAGTATAAGTATGAGAAGCTGCTACGAAGAAGTGGGGAGGGAAGTTCAGGCCCCTCAGAGGTATGGTGAGAAAGTGGGAGTGAGGAAGGGTTCCCAAAAATGGAAAAGAGTGGAAAATCCCTAACCAGAAATAAAAGAGGTGGATATGTATTTAGAATTATCGAGGAACCCTGGTTTTGGTCGGCGTCAATAAAAGCAAGGCCCCAACAGGCGGAAATCAGTTCGGACTCTGGCAGTTTCCAGTTGAGTTTCCAGAGTTCGGGCTCTGGCGGCAGAGATGAGTATCGGGAGTTCGGGCTCGAGTTCCCAGAGTTGAGTTCCCAGAGTCAGTCTCCAGTTGAAGCCGCCTCGAGATAGCTGACCAAGATTCACGCAAATTCCGGACTCCTCTTCAACCCAAAAACAATTATTTTGAAGAGTGACTTAGAACCAGACCACCGAAATAAGTTTTTCGACTTTTGTCCAAAGACACACCGAAACACCAATTTCTTAGAGAGCAAACAACTTGAAGCGTTAAAACTTGCCTAGCGGAAACGACGTGTCACAATCCACAGAACGGGTCGGGAGAGAGATGCAGTCCTATGTATCGAACAACTAGACATAAAGTTTGTTACCTTTTTCTTTGATACTTTGAACTTTTTGAGTTTTCATTTTATTTTCTTTTATGCATATTTGTGTAGTATCACCCCCGTTGAACTCAATTTGCATTACGGCCCCAACCACTGTTTGATCTCGTCTGTCTAAGATCAATTCACAACGTGGGTAGGGAGACTGGAGATCAATTCAGTTACCTTGGTAACCAGGCGTTGGAAGCGAGTTGGGAACGACGAGGCTAATATCAAATCTAACGAGATTCCCACCCGAATCACCAAAAGGTTAGAACGTCACATTTGGGTGTCGCGACCGATACCAAGCCAGTTGGTCGTCACAGGACAAGACAACACGACTGACGCAACAGGCGGACGTCACGTTTGGAGCAGCGACACCCGGACGGAGCAGAGAGTAGCGAACAGCTGGCGCCGCGGCGAGGACGTCACAATTGGTACTGTTTGGGGACGTCACGACTGGCGCCGTGGTAGATCAGGATAGAACGTCACAGTTGGCGCTGCGACCGGGGGACGACGTCACATGGACATTAACTAAGACCCTAGAGTCTAACCTTCTTGACACCTACCGTCGGATGCTGAGAGCTATATTTAACATCAATTGGATATACCACCCAATTAAATTACAGCTCTATGAACCCGTCTCTCATATTTCTACAATTTTATAAGAATGTAGATGACACTGCTATCGAGCAAATCAAGAACTTGCGAGTGACCTAATGCTCTGGACACCGAGGAAAGTTGGTTCTCTGTGTCGGGCCAAAAAGTTTTTCTCGCCTGAGTCCCTCCTTCAAATCTACAAATCAACCATTCGCCCTTGCATGGAATACTGCTGCCATACATGGTCTGATACTCCTGCTGTTCGCTTTAAGGTCCTCAAAAAGATCCAGAGACGGATAAGCAATGTGGTTGGTCCATATCTGGCATCTCGTCTTCATTCGCTCTCTCACAGACTTGCTATCGCCTCCGTCTGTCTTTTCTACAAATATTTTCACGGTAACTTGCTACCAGACTGCATAAATTTAATCGTGCTACTAGGCTGGCATCACAGTCCCACCCTTTCACTATCGAAATGGTTAAATGTGGCCGTCTCTTCTACTCCAATAGCTCCATGTCTTGCAACTACGTCTTTTGAATTCTCTTCCTATTACTTGTTTCCTGGATAGCTGTAATCTCCAACTATTCAAATGTAATGTCAATCGACATCTTCAGATGCCCTAAACTATTCCCTTCCCTTCTCTTCATCCTTTCCTCCATCACACCTATTTACTCTCGCTCCCACTCTAGTAGTGGCATCCCGCCTTGCTTGGGGTGAAATGCTTAAAAAAATTTACAAAATAATTAAAATTATACATGTGATACAATGAAATACAATTCAGAAACAGCTTGTGTTTTTATTCATAGGATAAAAAAAACAATAAGTTGATATATTATACATTTTAGCATATCAAGTAACACTGAATTCATAGATATGTTTTTTATACTTCAGAAACATTTTTAAATATTTAAGTTTTCTTTCCAACGCTGAATTAGATTAATAAGTGCCCCGTTATAATGTCTTCATTTTTAGTGTAAGGGTCTTTCTTTTATAACTTAGTAATGCATTGCAATACATTTCACGGTGGAGTAATGAATAGCGGCTCGGATTGTGGAATCGGAGAGCCGAGTTCGAATTACAGTTGAATCCATTACATTTACTTTCGTGTTAATACCTTTGGGGAAGGGATGAATCCTCTTCTTCTCACTCCAGCTATGGGACAGACCGATTTATAGCCTTGGATGGCAACTGGTCTACTCTAGAAAAAATATGGAAACCTACTGCGGAGAAAAATCTTCCTCGTCAGTCATGTGTCGAAATATACATGATCGCCTAAGCGTGTATCACGCATGGCACACAACTGACTGAATGCATTTCAATAATATTATTGCATTATTCAAAGAACATATATGTATATAATCTTGTTAAACAACGAAATAAAGAAATGTTTACTCATCTGTAGCTGTCAATATATTTTATCAGAGATTTTCTTGAACGTCTTCTTTCTGAGGTGGTCTAAGTCAATGAAAAAGAAATTTGTATTTCTTTTAGCGGTAAAACTCTTGCTCTAATGCATCATAAGAATGTTTTATATTTTATTTAACTTCTTTTTTATAATCTAGCCTTTTATTTCTTTATTGCTAACTACAATTCTTATTTTGTATTTTAAAGTATTTTATTGCTTAACTTTTAATTTTTCATCTGGCTATATTTCTGCGATAAGATATTGTAACTATTTACATTGTTTACATTGTTCGAACCTGACGAAAGATGGAGCGTACAGCGGTCGAAACATCGTGAATAGGACAATAAAGATGAAGACAATACTTTGAAAATTGTTATTTTTTTTCTCTTATTGCTAATTATTATTTTGGTTCCAGTCAACTGCATAGTCTAGCAGTAGGGTTTGGTGGTTAACTGATAATTTATTTATTGCTATCACTACAAGCAACAAGTATACAGAAAACAGATTTAACTTTTGTAACAATAATCGCTGTGTTAGTGTTATGAGGAAAAACAGTTCATTTTCATATTCGGAATCTACAGCTAAGAAAGACGTAAAAACATACTTCCAAAATACAGAAAGATCATTTTCTGTCAGCTTTTCATTTTCATAGTTTTTTATTTTATTTATTTTCTTTACTTCGTTTGTGTGGGGCGGGGGGAGGCGCGCCTGTTTTCTGACTCTTGTGCCTGTTTCAGCGTACCTTACTGTATTTCTTTTTGTGCGACTTAGACCGTGTAATTTACATTGTTCTCGCTTATAGCCTGCAGGAGTTTATATCTTCTGAAAGCAAATGCGTTCCTCACTGGAAACCGAGCCTAGAGACAGCAACACTGTTCTCTATTGGCAAAACACGGTTCTTACTGACATCACCTGACATTTGGGTGAACTTGGCGCCAGGGGCTGACATCAATTGAACTGGCCCTTTGGCGAAGACTTTCTGTCTTCTATATCTTCTTATTTTGACCGTTCGTTCGGTTTATTTTTCACTATTTCTCCCTCTTCTTCACCTTCATCTTTTTCTTTGCTTTTCTCTTCCTGAATAGAAATAAAAAAGCTTTATTATCCCTCGAAATAGTTAAACAATTCTGTATCCGTACAAACAAGCCACTCGCTCGATATTAAAGTGGTATGACAGGATATGGCTCTGGTTGTGTGGCATGTGCAGTAACCATGGTGATAAAAATAAAGGTTCTTTTCATCTTGTTTCTTAAGTTTCGATCGTCGGCTTTTGTCGATTGTTTGTAAAGAACTTTGTGTCTTCTAAGGATTACCTCCCTTGATTCTGCTACCGCTACTTTTGTTTTTCACGGAGATAAATTGACGATATTATTTAAGAGAATTTAATTATAGAAAGCTGCAATGTAGTAATTGCCTGAACGAATTGAATCACTAGCTTCGACAACACAATTTGGAATAATGTATTTGGCACTGATACAGTCTAAGTGAGAGAACTGCACTTGTTATAAGTTGGTTTTAAGATTGAATATTTGTCTGCTTGTCCAAAACGCGTGTAGTCATTATTGACATTATAATGTTCATTATCGTGATAAATTAGATAGTTAGGCTAATAACGACGCAATCGGTCAATGAGAAATTATTGGGAAAACGACAATGCCACAGCTTGAGCGTTATAATTACAAATTAAGCTAACGCTTATAATTAAGATGTAAACGGAGGAGATGATGAAAAGCGATGAGATAAATACTAAGACGAGAATAAGTGTTATTAAGATGGCCATGAATATATCACTGATACTGGTGATGAGGTGTAGGTGTTTATCTTCATTATGGTGAAGGCAAAGGTCATTGAGATTACGGTTTGGGATGGTGGATTTTATCAAACATTAACCCTTATGTGTTTTATTTTTGAATGTCGAAAATGGAGTATTATTTAATCATTTCACTCCAAGCAAGGAAATAATGACACTAAGTTACAAGGAGTTAGTAAGTGTAAAAAACTATAAACAAAGAAAAGAAACATTATTACGGTGAGAGAGAACAATAAAAAAAAAACAAGAATTAAGAAAACAGAAGGTAGAGATTGGAATTGCATTTAAAACTTTAAAGATCAAACTTAACTGCAATGCAAGAAGCCGGAAGATAGTTCCACAAGCGAAAATTACGAGTGAAGGAATGTTAGCAAAGAACTTACTGTTAAATATAGTCGTTCGAACAGTAAAATGAAGAGATCTTGCCACAGGTCATCTCTAAAAATATCAGGTATCTGGGTATGCAGTACACATCCACACAGAAAACGTGTCTCATCCAACAGCGTTAGATGTTGATAAACACAGATTCGGTATAGTTGGAGCCAATTAGCTCCAGGACATTAGGGTAGTTGGTACGATATTGTCAGTATATTCCGAGGATTGATTGAAAACTCCGTATGTTTTCCATTTATTGATGTCCTTTTGGTACAGGTCCTATCATTTGTATTCCTAGAAAACCATTTCAGCGTGGTTGATATGCACATGTTGTATAAGTTGAGCACAGTGAGAGGTACATGATGTTCTCGATTCACCTTGCTGGCTCCAAAATCCGAGTTTTAGTTAAATTCATGAAGTCTATGTACCAAAGAGGAAAGGTAAACTGAACAAAAGTATTTATAGAATAGGCACGGGGAAGCTACATTACGGTGCTTGAAAATTGACTGAAGCCGAGATGCCAAGTCAGAACCAATAATATTCCAGATTCTTCGTTGGATTTTAAATCTCTCTCTCTCTATATAGCAATAATCTAAGCAGGCACAAATGGGAGACTTATAAATATGTAAGATAGATTCTGGCAAAAAAAAAATTGTTTCACACGACACAGTGAACCAACTTTTCCACCAGCAGACCATACAATTGATAATTGAGATTATGTGTAGACGACCTCAAGGACACATGGCACAGTGGATAAAGGCGTTGGTTAGATCCACTGACAGGACCCAAAGAGTGTGAGTTCAATACCCGGTTAAGGCAGTGGAGAACTTTCAGAGGGAAATTAGCAGGAGATAACTGATAACTGACATCCATCAAACATGGCACGTGGAACTAGAACAGTCTACACCAGTGAGCGAAATAAAGGGTTCAGTTCGAAATTCCAACCACCTGAAGAAGGCCGGAGCGTACAACAGCCGAAACATTGTGATAAATATGGCGACAAAGATGAGGACAATAGTCCGAATAATGTAAATAATGTATTTCTCTTTTATACTTCAGTTAGTAGGTAGACATTATTCGATTTCATACTTCAGTCTATAGATAGATATTGTTTTATATTTGAATCAATAAGTAGATATAATTCGAGCTTATACTTGTGTATAGGTAGACATTGGTTGGTTTTCTAGTTAAGTTTACAGGTAAATATTAATCAGCTTTATACTTAATTCTATAGGAGTTGTAGCTCGTATTTATTCTTGAGTTTATATGTATACATTTTCGTGTTTATACTTGCAATCTTTCAAGTGGAAGATGATGTAATCGAAGTTTTCTATATATAAATATTATCCTACTGATAGTTGTAACATTGAAGATGATAATATTTTAGTAGTGATTTTGCTGGCTCTGTTGGTCCTAATCATAATAATGTCGTAGTGATACCATTTAACAACTAAGCGATCTGGTTATCGATATCGCCAAGTGTTACGATTATTATATGACCACAAAGTTCTCGCTTAAATATAATCTCTAATGTAGAAATGGAGATTCTGCAGAAAATCACAAACAAGTGGTGACAATTACAGATAATCTAAAAATAAATTGTAAAAAAAAAAATCCATTTAAGCTCAGCAAATATAAACAGTGCTGTAAAACAAACAAACAAACAAAAACTGATACAGAAAACAGTGGGAAAATATTCCAAGAACGAAGAGAGACACAGATCTTCACCCAGACTGACAGTTACTCGCGTGAGGCGATCCTCAGACGGTTCAAGGAATAAATAAATATCTCACAAAGGAAAATATAAGAAGCATCTGCTATATTTAAATATACACAATAAAATGCAAATGCCGAAAGTTCCAAAACGCTGTAAAATGCCATCTCCCACGATAGTTCTTTGGCTAAGAAAATTAAAAAGTCGGATATGCGAAGCCATCAAGGTGAGACGAGAACATCATTCACTTTTCATTGTGTTCAACTTGTACATGGGCCACTCAACAAAGCTGATAGTGGTTTTCTATAAATACAAATGACAGACTCTGTACCAAAAGCACAACAATAAATGGAAAACATGCGGTGTTTTCGATCAATCCTCAGAATACACTGATAATTTCATGCCACCAACCCGAATGTCCTGGAGCTAATTGGACATCAGGCCATGGCACAAGACGGGTTAGACACCCAACAACCACCTTCACTGATCCGCAATATTATGTCACAGAATGCAACCCTAATGACCTTCCGACCTTGATGCAGGACCGTGGTGGTTGGCTCGATAGACTCATGAATATCCGAGATAGCTCGACCGAATAATAATTCATGGGTGAATTCTTACATAGTCTCATAATACAACTCTGGCGACGCAGTGTCTAGGTGTGCTTCGAATGTCTTATTTATCATTTACTTCACTTCTCAATACACTGGGATTATACTTTACTTAGTGTTGAAACTTGACTAATGCATGGAATAATAATGCAACACAAAATGTACTTAGAACAAAATGTATTGAATCAAGAAAGTGTACACAATATTTACATATAGTCTTTTGTATATTCCTGGTAAGACCGTTCCTGGAGAATGTGTTGACTGAGTCGCAGTCGGGCAGAGTCTCTGGTTGAATCTCTTGATTCCTCCCTCTCTTCCCGGTACCAACCATATTTATATGGTCGGTACTCCACTATGAAAATTAGGTGGATCCTACCACAACACTTAGAAAATTATTAAGATGTTCGGAAAGAAATTACGTGTTACCAGAAGAGATATAAGTTACATTAATTAAAATATTATTTATTAAAAATGTTATCACCTTCACATATATGCACGTTGGTCAGGTTTATAAGTGTTGTAATTTCGGGAAGGTTACTGAATAGAATAATCAAACGAAGGTTGATAATGAACGATAATCTTTAGGACATGAACAACACGTAAGATTCATCAGCGGCGCGTAGAAGCAGTCAATTGCTAGAAGTGAGTCAAGTGAATTCCACAATGAATCTCCAGCTGCAGGATATATACCAACCGCCCCGATCGGTCAGATGTTGCACAAGGCCGAATTTAATCTGGGCTGTCCGAGTCCGTAGGCTCGGCCAAAAATTCCCCACAGACCCCGAAAAAAATCCTGGGGATTCTCTCTGGCCAGAAGCAAAGAGTTTGACAAGCACAGCTGGAGTCTAATTTCCAATTGCAAACCAACATAGAGTATTTTCTACACTATGTGAACGCGGACATACCCATTATCACCCTTAGGTATGCTACAACAATATGTCTGCGTCAAACAGTTTTCAATAAATTGTGATTCTTCTGTAAGTTACATTTATTTAAATATTTTCAAAATGTAATTCTAATGACAAAAGTACACAGTTGTAGGCTTTAAAATGCTTTATTCAACTGAGAATACAAGACTCGCGTATAGTGTCGTTTTATAGTCCCAATAAAGAGAAATAGCTATCTTAAAGAGGAGAGTAACAATACGAGGGGAGACCACTTTAGATTATTCATAACACTAATCACCAACTTCTTTGTTTCTTAACGTTTTGAAGAAAACCGCCAATATGTTGAGTGATTGAATTTTTACTTTTACGGCTTATCAAGACTTTATGGGTCATTTAAAACTGAAAGAAATGTCTTAGTAATCAAAACAAATGAAACTCTGGAGTAGATGAGAATGAAGGATGTGGACGAACAGCCTTCTCTCCTCACATTCTAAAGATTGTATTTTATTCAAGTTTTTATTGTGTTGCCTTGGTATTGTCATGTTGTATTAGAACGCTTCTTTCAATTGTCATACTTTTTCTTGGGGGAAGGGAATGGTCTTTTATCATTTAATATACACCTGACGAGGGACGACGAATAAATATCCTAATCGAGGTGTTAACATTACGAAGTATGCAAAGAAAAGTTAATCGATTTGTTTTTTTACGGCTTATAAACTCTTTGCAGGTTATTTATAGCCAGAACATATTTTTAGATTCTAAGAAATTAATTTTTGAAATATTAATGGTTTAATAATAAAAGTGTTACTAATTATCCCGTAGCCGTGGTGGTGGCGGTGGTGGAGGGAGGACAGGTTGATTCATTCAATTCCGAAGGGTATTTGCGGGTAAGTGTGAATATAACGAACTCACCAGGAATTGAAACTCGACTCTCCGATTTACAATTCCGAGTCATTATCCATTAACCGCGCATCCAAGTTTAATGAAGCTGGCATTTCGAAGCGGTCATCCATCGAGTTACTGGCCAGGCTCGACGTTGCTTAACTTTGGTTTTCCTGCGGAAACCGGTGTTTCAAAGTTTCAGGCCGTAATCCCGCAAAGAAAGTGTTAGAGTTTTCCAAAGAATATTTTTAATACGATATATAGCCTTTTCTTTGTTTTTTAAAAAAAATCAGAGTACTATTCGATCGCAGAGATAAATGGCCGCTAAGTCAGGCTACCTGGCTACCCTCTTCATTATCAAAAGAGATATTTCGTTGACTAAGTCACATTTAGCAGAAAAGTGATGGAGAACTACTGCTATATTTGGGTGGGAGCTGCTCAGATTTTCTTTGCCACTTACCATAGAGTTCAAAAGTATTGCCATGTCCTTGTAGGCGATTAAATATTTTCCACTCTGCAACCTCTTTCTCACAGACGAAACGTTTCAAGCCTACCGCTGCTTTGTCGTTATTTCCATGGTGAGTGTTGAGATGAACTACACTCCTTAGTTCTACCATTTCCTAACCTTCACAGCTAAGACCCGTCATGCCACACACCATGTAGCGAACCACATTCCCATTCCCCTGGTGAGATGTAAATTCCACCCATGCAGCTTCACGAATTGCTGCCTTGTGCAATCGACTCTCAATTGACTGCATCCGGGAATTATAATCTTAATCTGTTCAAGTCTAGGGTTAACCGTTATCTTCCGCACATTACGGCATGAGCTGGAACTCTTCCTCTGTAACCCTCTACCTCGAGTGGCGTTCGGGCCTTATATAGGGTAAACATCACTGTAAATAATATATAAACGATATTAATTGAACTGATGTTTGCACATTGCTAAAAGTGATAATGCGAGGGATGGTTGACATTTACCTGAGTTAATCCCGAAAATACCATGATCATCTCTTCTGTTAGTTAATAAAACATAACCGTTACGCTCGCACACATCCGGAATAATGCATTGAGAAAATAAAAATTAATATTTCCCAATTAAATAACCAAAAAGGTAATGATGATCGCAATATTAGTCGCTTCCTTAAAAAAACAAAAAAAAAAAAACTGCATTCATTGACGTAACAGCCAATGTTACGTTTATTTGAAATTTATCAAAAACTTTCTGCTGAAGTAATATTTCAGAAAAATAGATTTCTGATGTCTGCTAAGTGTTATCACTCCAGTATTTATAGGAACTTCTTTTAGCGTAGTATAAAACATCAATATCTTGGTTACATCATTATGTTACATGCGATAACCATTTAATTGCTGTTTAGAATTATCAATAAATGTTTTATGTTATTTAGTACAATTCTTTCTTTGTGATTATGTAGCATCAATCGACAAGATTCAAAGACGGATTTTCCTCGCTAAGACATACAGCAGTGGTTCCCAGACGGTGGAGCGTGCCCCATAGGTGCAGCGGAAGAGGATAGCAGGTGAGCCGGAATCATTGAAAGACAATCAAAGATTTAGAAACATTTTTTTAAATTCATATGCCCAAACTAAATATAATTTAAAAATTTAAAATATTATCATGGATTACTTGTAATTACATGCATGAGTCCCAGTATAAGTAGATATAAATAATTATTGACCGAATTTGTCATTGTGATATTTTTACATTATATTAAGTATGAAAAATATGTTAACTAGAATCCGCAAATTGAAAACGAGAGTTATCAATGATAATATTCTGACTTCTAATCCACGGTTATCTCCCTTTCTCTCTCTCTCTCTCTCTCTCTCTCTCTCTCTCTCTCTCTCTCTCTTTAGACTTTCTTTGCTGTAGAGATGCGTGCGCATTTTCACCGGGACGTTTCTTGGGTGAGGCGCAAACAAATTTTCATTCGAAAGATGCGGCCCAGAGAAAATAAGTTTTGAAACCGCTGGCTTAAAGGGTTCATTTTCTGGAAGAAATTTCTAATCACTGATCTGAGAATGGGATTGTATACAATTGTTAATTTCTACATTTCTAGACGGGTTGGGCGCCATGCATACATTCAAATGAAAGACTCGAAAAAAGACGATATCAGCTGAAAACAAAACTGAAGGTTTTAAACTCGCCCACAAAGAACACAAAAGAGGCATGGTTAAGTATGAAAAGCCAATCATTGTGAATACTGCAAAAAAAAAAAAAAAATGATCTGAAGCTCAAATAGAAACTGAACAAGCTAAAATATATTTTTTTTTGTTAAATTATAGAAACCAAAATACATTAAGTCTGATTTTTCGATTAATCACCCTGTCCAGGTGACTCCATTGACTCAGCTTGTAATTAAAGAACATGGAAATGTGCCAAAATTGTGATTGGTAACTGCCCCGACATAGTTCGATTTGAAACCAGTGGCAAATGAGAAGATAGATAACATTGAAACAGAACTGAAATATAGTGATGAGGAAAATGACAGTTGTGCTCATCATTGTTAGAGTACTTGGAGCAGATCCAATTAGCACTGAAAAAAAGTTTCACTGTAGATATCCAATGCTGAATCGAAATAACTTAAATGACAAAATTATTGAAACATTCGAGAATAGAGATATAGTGATATTGAAAATACATGATGACATTTGATCTCTAGTAAAAAAAACACAAAAAAACAAAAAAAAAAAAACAAAGAAAACAATAAAAAACAAAAAAAACATAAAGTTTAATAATGCGTTGGCCGTTTTCTCATCAGAAAACACCCGCCTTTCATTGACCGAATAGTTAGCATTACTCGCGGTTGAAATTTATCAAAAATATCTTATCTTAATACAGTTTTTTTTTTTCAGGGAAGTAAATATGACTGTTACAGTATAAATATAATTTCCATTGCATACCGAGACTAAGGTTAATGGTGAAAATATTCTTTTCTATAAAGAAAACGTTTGTCGTACATTAGCCAAACTGTTAGCTTGATTCTTGGTTAAAATTGATAGTTTTTTAACAAGAGATTTTTTGGAAATTAAACATCATTAGTCCGCTAAAGGTTATAGTTCTTTTTCATAATGAAAGCAGTTTCCTTCTAAAATATAATATTGTAGAAAGTTAACGGCTTGTTCGTATTATTATTTTCTCTTCTCGTGCCACCCAGAGATGACTGGCGTTAGACTGCGATACACACGAATAATAATGAACATTATTATTAGTAGTATGACTTTATGCATTTTCTAGTTACGATTAGAATGTATTACCTGGACGGTCGCTATCTGGTAAAGAAACCTACACAAACTATTGAACAAGAAAACATAAGGAAAAGCGAAAGAGTGGATAAAGACTGGGTGAATGAGTAAAAGGAAGCGACAAGAAAGCTAAAATAAAGAAACCTATAATCAAATGACTCAATCTATCTATCTATCTATCTATCTATCTATCTATCTATATATATATATATATATATATATATATATATATATATATATATATATATATATATATATATATATATATATATATATATATATATATATATATATATGAATAAAGAAAGAACAGTAAGATATATAATCCGGTGTTCTTATTGATATTTTTTATTTTTACAAAACAGTGCTCAATGTAAATTTACAGAGCATAAATATTATAAATTAACTGATTAGAAATATGTTTTTTTTCGCTACACAGCAATGACCATGTTTCAAAAATTAAAGCTAAAGACATCAAATTTAAGTTTGTAATTAAATTAAAAATATTAGTTCCATTTCATATGCAAGCGAATATATTCACTTAAAGATGAAATGGAACTAATAATTTTAATTTAAATACAAAATTAAATTTGAAGTTTTTAGCTTCCATTTTTGAAACATGGTCATTACTGTGTAGCGAAAAACATATTTTAAATCAGTTAATTTATCATATATGTTATATATATATATATATATATATATATATATATATATATATATATATATATATATGTATGTATGTATGTATGTATGTACGTGCACATGGCAGAGCGGTTAGAACGTTCGCAAAACCTCCATTCTCTTGATCAGAGGCCATGCTGTTGGATGTAGTTTATAGTACTAACTACATTGAAGATTCTTCTTTATATGACATAGCAGAAGCTTCCTGAGCAGATGTGACAAAAATATTCAGTGCAAAGAAGAATGGTAGACATATGATTGTATGATAAATTCTGGCGAGAGAAATTGTCGGCACAGTGAATTAAATTTCCTCGTATTAACAAGTGTGATTACAGAGCGGAAACTTTGATATTTAATTAAATGTTTTAATGTCAGAAGCTTTTTTTCCACGACAAAAGATATAAATGCATAAACCCAGGTTCGAATCTCACCATGGTCGATTTGTCACGTAGGAAACTTCTTGATGTTATAAGACTAGTGGAGTTGATCCCAGCGTGCGGCATCTTTGGAAATTACCTGAAAACCATACCACGGGTTGGCTCAAGATTTGTGAAGGTAAAAGGGTAGACGGAACCCTTGGGGGTCATCGATAGCTGTGTTAGCACGAAGTCACAGGTCATCGTTCAGATAACATGCTCTTTTCCCAGAAAATGTACCTAAGGTTTGCTCAGCATAGTTGGGTGTTGAATAAACACAAATGTGTCTGAGTAATTGTCTGCAATAGGGATTGGTAGATTAGTAGTATTCTCGAATACATATATATATATATATTATATATAAGTGTATTTAATTATTGTTTCTATTATATTTCACATACACACACACACACACATATATATATACATACATACATATATATATGTGTGTGTGTGTGTGTGTTTGTGTGTGTGTGTGTTTGTGTGTGTGTAAAAGCAGATATAAAATGTGAAGATTAAGATGAAAGAATGAATGTAATACAGGCTTGCTAGGTAGATATCTGGAAACAAAGAGCAAAAAATTGAAACGTCTTAGCAATGGAAAATCATAAGAATTGCGATGTATTCTTTATTTTTAACAGCAAAAGGCAGAAGAAAAGAAGCCAGACAGTAACAGACTTTCGGTATTCTTCACATACCTTTCATATAATCAACCAATTTATATTTGTATAAAAGTTAGATAAAAAGATTAAAAAGTTATTTAAAGATACATGTATATATATATATATATATATATATATATATATATATATATATATATATATATTATTTATTCGAAAATTATAACAGATATGTTATAAAATCACTACAAAAAGAGTCATTTTGTTTCAACCCTTCTGTTGTCTTATCAAGTGATGATGTTGAATGTAGAATAAAGGGTTTAAAAAAGGTTCAAATCAATTAACCACCCCTCGCAAGAGGAAACAATGTTACATAAGCTGGAATGACCAATCAAAATACAAGTATAAGAGAATTCAAAAAACTTGACAACGAACTAAGGTTATAATAACTATTTAATGCCTTAATGTTGGAGTTAGTGTAAAATAGAATTTATTCTAACTAATAAGTATTAAATTATAAGATAAAATTTGAAATTAAAAATTACCCATTCTAAAATTTAAATTTAATCTCTATTAAATTTAAAATGATAAAATTACTGAGGAAAAAAGAAAAAAAAACATGTTATTCTATTTATTTTGTTTTTATTGAAATTAAGTTGGAATAAACATTAAGATCAACTGTTGTTTAAAACTTCATGATATATATATATATATATATATATATATATATATATATATATATATATATATATATATATATATATATATAGAGAGAGAGAGAGAGAGAGAGAGAGAGAGGAACATCGGTGTTGTGTAATGGTTAGCAAGCTTGTCACGTTACAATAGTTACGAATAAATAGCGAGTTCCATCTTCACTGAGTGTCCAATGCTTACGGGCTTTTGCCACATCTAAGCTACGCTTGGAAAAATCGCTATTTAGAGCGCTAGGTGTGTTGTAATTGTTAGTAAGCTTGTCTCCCTAAAACAGTTACGTCAGGATAATGGGTTCGATCCTTACTGGGTGCTCCATGCTTCCGGCCTTGTACCACATCTAACCTACGCTTGGAAAACATTATACGCTTTGTGGGGCCCTAGACCGGGTGTAGTGGTTAGAAAGCTTGTCTTGCTAGAGCAATTACGGCTGAGTAGTGAGTTCCATTCTCACTGGATGCCACATACTTTCGGTCTTGTGCCATAACTAAGCCGAGCTTGGAAAATCAATATATGGGGCACCTCCACGTGGTGTAATGGTTAGCAAGCTTGTCTCGCTAAAACAGTTACGAATGAATAGTGAGTTCGATCCTCACTAGGTGCCCCTATACTTTCGGCCTTGTGCCACATCTAAGCTAGGCTTAGAAAATCATTTGGGCACCTCGAGGCAGTGTAAGGGTTAGCAAGTTTGTCTCGCTAAAACAATTATGACTGAGTAGTGAGTTTGATCCTCACTGGGTGCTCCCTGCTTTCGGCCTTGTACCACATCTAAGCTACGCTTGGAAAATCACTATAGATAGATAGTGTGAGAGAGAGAGGAGCAGGGTCCGAATGTAAGGGATCATTTTAGTTGTCAACATTCAAAAGTCGTGTTGGATAGAGAGAGAGATATACTATGTAGGGTAGTCTCAGAGATACATTTGAATTTTTATATTATTTATATTTTTAGAAATGTTTCTAAATTACATGATTAAAATATTAATATGAATTTAATGAATAAATTATTTAACTTCATAATTTCCCAAGGCGAATAATAAACATTCTCGTAAATGTGATAAAATCTCCAGTTTTCAAGAATTCTAACCTGCCTTAACTATTAAGAACTAGCAGCATGGCCCGGCGTTGCCCGGGCTTGATTAAAAAAAATGTACGACTTATACAGCAATCGCTATCACTTGACTTGAAATATTTTTGCCCTTCCTTGTCTTTAAAGGTGTGCCCTTTGCCGTGCTGATGTTGCTACATGCCTTACTTCTTGTCTATATCACACTGCGAATTTTTTTCTAAACTCTATACTAAATATTAAATCTGTTACGAAAAAAGAACTAAACAAAATGAACACAAAACGATCAGCTTTAAAAAAGGACTCGTAACAGGAAAAACCGAATGAAAAAAAGAATGTTAACAGCAAATACTTTTTCACACCCAACCCAGTTCTGCGGAATCAGAATCAACGTTGAGTTTAAGCAAGCGAATGAGCCAAATGGAGGAAAGTTCTATGCAGATTTAAATTTCTCCCACCTGTGACGAATGCAGCTATCGATTTTTTTTTTTGCATGCTAACATCCTAGTTAACATTCGTGTCAGTCAGCTATTGGCTCTCACGCTGGCCAATAGAATCTTCTTGCTTATTCGTGGCAGCCAGTTATAGGCTCTCAATCTGGCCAGTAGAAAATGGCCGCAAACTACATGAAAACCGCCGTAGAAGCATGAAAAAATCGATTATTTCCACTATCGATGGGAGTTGGGAAATGCAATGTCGGTCTTGGCCATCCCATTAACTTGGAGCATGTGCATGTGAATTTTGGTGTAAATCCGTCGAAAATTGCGGCCGTGCATTCGCTATACACACACACACACACACACATCCTGCCTTTTATAGATAGAGACTACTATTAGAAAACAAAGAAGCATATTTTCTAAATTTGTTCATAAAAGTAGAAACAGGTCCGAACAGATCCGATATTTTTAGTCATTTCACGCTAAGTAGTTCAATAAAATCACAGAGACGGAAGGCGAGGTTACTTAATGTGAGAGAATATGACAAAAAAATGAAAACATTATCAATGAGAGGGTACAATAAAAGAACAGGAATTAAGAAAACAGAAGATAACGATTGACGTTGCGTTTAAGTTTTTGATCAACACTAACTGAACAGCAAAAAGTCGAAAGACGGTTCCACAAGCGGGAAGTGCGAGAGAAGGAACTGAAAGCATAGAACTTACGGTTACATCTAGCCATTTCATCTGTAAAATGATGAACCCTTTCTGCCAATCTAGTACTCCGCTTAAATTCATAAACTCTTGTTAGCAAAGAGGAAAACAGAACAATTACCATGAAAATATTTATAGAAAAGGCACAGGGAAGCTACTTTAGCGCTGCGGAAACGTAACTTTTAAAAAAAAATTTTAAGCATTTCAACCTAAACAAGGCTGGAAGCCACTAGCACGCAAGGGGTTACATAGGATTGGGAGGGAGAGCAGATAGGAGTGATAGAGGAAAGGATGAAGAGAAGGATAGTGATAGATCAAAACAACCGGAGACGTATATTGACATTACATTTGAATAGTTGGAGATTATAGCTATCAGGGAAACAGGGAATGGTAAGGGAGTTCCACAGGCGAGAGGTGCAAGATATGAAGATATTGGAGTAGAAGAGGCGGCTACATTTAACAGTTTTAACAGTGAAAGGGTGAGAGCGGGATGCCATCCTCTTAGGACGCTTGAATCCATGAAGCCTGGGAACCAGCGAAAGCATCTCATCGGAGCAATTACCATGAAAGTATTTCTAAAAAAGACAGAGAGAGGCGACGGCACGTCGGTGAGAGAGCGACTGCATCCGAGATGCCAGCTCAGGACTAAGAAAAATTGATTGACTGATTTGTTTATTTAACGGTATATCAACGCTTTATGTGTCATACAATGGCGAAATTTAATTTTCTTTGAAGCTTTAAGTAATAAAAATACGTTATTCTACTTTCACAATTGAATACATGGTAGATGATACTCAGCTTTCGTGAGTCATATTTTGGAATACAGTTTGAATTTAAAAATCTTAGGTTATTATATGGATTAATATCAAGAATATGTTCTTTCATGTTGCTTGTTTGGTTGATTCTGTTTAGCGGCATATCGATGTCTATGGGTTATTTAATACCGGAATCTAAATAATTCGTACAATATTAAGACATCAATTAAATATATTTTGATCTCATTTGTATGCCTTCAACTACAGCTAAAATGTATTGCTGGTCATGTTGCTTTAAAATGCATCGTTGCTAATTTTACTATCAATATGCTAATTTTTATATAAATATGTATTTCTGGAATTTTTATTATAAAGATGTATTTTTACACTTTCATAGTGTTTCGTTTGGGGTTTCATTATTTTCCGATAGCTGGGACCATAAAAGGTACTACCGCCCCGGGTCATGGTAAACATTAGAACAGCAACTGTTAAGAGGTGATGGCATGCTCCTCAAAACCTCTAATCTCTTGATCAGAGGCCATGCTGTCGAATGTAGTTCATAGTACTAACTACATTCTTCTTTATATGGCAAGCAGAATCTCCAGAGCAGATGTAACAAAAATATTCAGTGCAGAGGCGAATGGTAGTCATATGAATGTATGATAGATTCTGGCGAGAGAATTTTTCTCTTACGGCACAGTGAATCAAATTTCATCGTATTAACAAGTGTGATTAGAGAGCGGAAACTTTGATATTTAATTAAATATTTTAATGTAAGATGCTTTTGTACCAGGACAAAGTATATTAATGTTTAAAACGACAAAAACTTTTCTTCAAGAAATATTCTTTCATTTTTTTTGGCAGACATTTAATTCTTCTATCATTCTTTGTTTTCTCCTCCGCGTTCTCAATCAGTAATACGATTGATTCTATCGAAACTTATTTTAAATAAAATTCAGTCATTTCTACAATACTGAATAAAATGTTATCTGGTTAATCTGATACACACACACACACACACACACACACACACACACACACACACACACACACACACACATATATATATATATATATATATATATATATATATATATATTATTGTCGTCTAAATTGCGCAAAATGAAAATAGCACTGACATCTCATTTTAAATATATTTACCAAAATTGCACAAAAATATCATTAAATATTGAAGAATAAATTTATCTAATAAAATCGCCATTGACTTCAACCACGGACTCTTCGTAATCTCCTGCAGCTCTTCTGGAGATTCTCCTTTTTGATGCTGCCATAATACTTACCTTCAGTTCATCTTTGGTATTACAAGGAGTTTTGTTAATCTCTCGCTCTACTGCGTATCACACATAATAATCAAGACTGTTACAATCTGGAAGGTTAGTTTGTCAGATATAAGGGGTGATGCGGTGCAGCATTACCACCTGAAAGCCATTGATGTAGACCACTGTGTTAAGCATGAGGACCTCTGGGAAGATGAATGGGGGAATAACGTTGCCATCTGTAGTGATATCTCCAAACACCATTATAATCACTATTATACTCATCTAACTCTTTCCAAATCTTACACACTGTCCGCAGATTGACATCAATACACACGGAAATTTTCGTGTTCGAGCTTCCGGTGCGAATGGCAAGCAGTACAGCATGCCGTTCCAAAATTTCAGGCGTAGTGAATTACGTCATGGTACTCTTTTTCTCACAGACGGTGCCCAACTGACTCTACTATACTGTGCAGTAGATAAAATAAAAACAAATACAAAACAAGACGTGTATATATATATATATATATATATATATATATATATATATATATATATATATATATATATATATATTGTTTTGACGTTTCCGGAAGGAAAAAATTCGAAATGCATTGACTGAACAATAAGTATTAACATAATGATAAGAGGTTCCAAACTTAATAAAAACAAAGTTTCATCGTTAAAATGTTTAAGTTATTATTAAGAGGAAAGAACAAAGTATTTTTTAAATATTTTAAAAAAAATTTCCTTCTTTCTAACACGTTCTAAATTTGGGTCAAACATCTTTCTCTTTTTTTTTTTTTGTTAACTTTGTAATGCTTGTGGTAATGGTCATTTTAGTATAGCAGTTTCAGGGGGAAAACCCATTAATTTGGAAATTTTTGCAAAAATCAAAAATGTGCCTGATTTTAATGGAACTTTCAGGACTTATTCAAAAAGTAAATGAATTTATTTTTGAAATTTTAATTTTAGAAAATTTTGGTAAAAATCTTTTTTTTTTTACATCTGTTAGCCACCCCAAATTAATTTTATAAAAGTTTCTAGTTCGCAAATTGTTTTATATTACTTATAAGCAGAACTCCTTGGAGAAATTAAATCATCAATTTTTTTCACAACTACTGCCAACTTTTTAAAAATCTGCTCCAAATCGTAACATAAAAACTAGAATAAACTATCTAATTATCAAATTAAATAGGCTTATTATCTGAAGAAAAAAGAATTGTTTGCACATTTCTTTTCTTTTTTTTTCATTTTTCTTTAATTTTAATAAAATATTTTAAAATTCTTCCAATGTGGGGTAGGTTATTAAGTTTTTAACTGAAGACCATATTTACTAAGCGAAAATTAAAAGCTTAATATAAATAACGCTACCAAACTTTTTACCAAAATTAAAAATATTTTCTTTTGTGCATCAAAATGTTATATTTTTTTAGTATAATATCTCATAAGTGACATTATGGTTAAAAGGTTACGTGTTTCAAGACTTGTCCCCTCCTTAGGGAAAGCCCCTTCGCATTTATTAAATTAAAAATTAAATTGAGATAATAAAATTATCTCATTTATCAATTTAAACAATTAATAACTCAATCGTATATTTTAATTATAAATATAATAATTTTATTAGTTATTATCTCAGTTTTTAAATTAAAATGTTATAACTTAATGTAATATTAATAATTAATAAAATTATTTATCATTATCTTAGCTATTAAATAATGAAAGTGATAGCGGTAACTCAATAATGTAAGAAATTTTTATAGTATTTTAAATTATTATAAGAAACAAAAAAAACCGTTATGTCACTTTTGATGCACCGTACTAAACCTTTCAACACATTCAGCCATCAAATTATCGATGGAGACAGGAAAATAACAAGACCCCGAGGTCAAGAAATGTTTGTTTAGAAAATTTTATGCTATAAGTAAGTGATATTTGTTTCAGAACAGATTAATTTACCTTTAAATTTGCTAATTTTACGAAAGTAACGTTTCAGAAATGTTTATCTTATTTTAGCGGGATTTTCAAAACCGGAAAATAAGTTAATTTACCCTTTTTTTTAAAACGTTAAAAATGGCCGATTGGTTTCTCGGAAGCATCGACTAAAAATCATGAAAATTTCTATTTGAAATACTCCACAGTATTTTTATTCTGGAATTCGAAAATTTAATTCTTTAACTTTCAATTGAAGCTGATGAAAAGCTTCGAAAATAATTTTTCCTTTATGAAAAATTCATTTAAACCTTAGGTACACCTTAGGTATACGAATTTTTAAATTAAAATAACCTTTTCATTAAAAAAAAATGTTTTTCAGTAAATTTGACATTTCAGGTCCCGTAAATGCTATAACACAAATATCGATGGAAGTTTTCTTTTTTTTTTTTTTTTTTTGGATGGGATGCCCAGTGTGGTAAACTAAAATCTTGATTTTATCATTATTTTTAATTTCTATACCGGGAAACACAAGTTTTTTGATAATTAATAAGTAAAATGCAAATTGTTATTTTATGACGGTATGAATAAAATTTACTGGCGTACTACCCGTAAAAAATGAAGTAATTATATATTTATTTTTTTTTTTTTACTAAAGCTCTTCCAGATACAAGGCTGAAAAGCCGCACAAGTTAAAATGTTACTTAAATGTGTGACATGAAAATAAGTGTAGGAATCAGGTATTATGAATTATAGTATAGATAATGATTGACTTCAGATTTGAAGGTGTTAGGATTATGTTTTTGTGGGAGGGATTCATGCAAAAGCCTGTTCCACAAAGGAACTTTCCCGGTGTAACACCATACTTACCAAAAGGAATACGTAGGAATTGAAGGTTAATAGTTTGAATGTCGCAAGCCGTGTCTTGGTAGGAAAATTGCTTTTATTGCTTTTATATGGCGTGAAATGATTTAAAAAGATATTCAAAGACAGAATTATGCTCTGCGACGTGTTTATAAATAAATCTTCATCCAAATAATAACATTAATACATGGGTTGGATTCGTTAGGTAGAGAAGCAAATAAACCGACACAGAAGTCCATTTCCTCTGTTTAAGAGACTGACTTAGACTTATTTAATGCGTCGTTTCTATTCACCGGAAATCATTTCGATACCACCTCGTTTATTTGACTCCGTTCCTTATCGTCCAGCCGGTTAGCCGAATCGATCGTCCGAAGAGGAATAAGAGAAAATGGACCGACTAATGTTTTTTTTTTCTTTTCTTTTGCTTTAACGAAATGGTGAGATTATCGGAAAGAGAAATAAATGGAGAAATGACGTCTTACAAGTAGAAAAGAATGAATGAAAGAAAGAATAAAGAAAGGGAAGAATGTGAAAGATAAGACTCAGAAGAAAGAAAGGGAGAAATAAATAAGAGAAAGAAAATTTTAAAATGTCTTTAACGGAAATGGATAAAAGAATAAAAAAATCATGAAAAAGGAAAAGGATAAAAAAAGAAAAGATGAAAATTATAAAATTATAAAAAAAGAAAGAAATAAAGGAAAAGGAAAGAACGAAAGAAAGAAAGAAAGAAAGAAAGAAAGAAAGAAAGAAAGAAGAAAAAAATATGACAAAATGAATGAAGGCCCGAAAAAACATAAAAGAAGGCTCGAAAGAAAAATTCTCGTAATGCATAAGAGAGAAGAGTGTTAACATTAAAGAAAGAAAGAAAGAAAGAAAGAAAGACAGAAAGGAAGAAAGAAAGAGAGAAAGGAAGAAAGAAAGAGAGAAAGAAAGACAGAAAGAAAGAAAGGAAGAAAGAAAAAGAGAAAGTAAGAAAGAAAGAAAGAAAGAAAGAAGATTAAACAAAAAAGAAATAAGAGAAAAGAAGTTTTTAAATGACTTGAATATTTTGGATAAAAAAGAAAGAATAAAAAAAAAGGAAAAAAAACAATGAATAATATACAGGGATAATAAATAAATAAATAAAGAAAGAAAGAACGAAGGAAATAAAGAAATAAAGAAAGAAAAATGTAAATAAGAAAAGTAATGAGAACACGAAGGAAGAATAATATCAAAACATAAAAGAAACCCCGAAAGAAAATTACTCGTAATATATAATGTCGGGTAGAGTATTAGAAAGAAAGAAAGACAGCAAGAAAGAAAGAAAGAAAGAAAGAAAGAAAGAAGAATGATAAAAAAAGCAAGCGAAAAAGATGAAAAAAATGAAAGAAATGCGAAAAAGATGTAAGAGAAAGTTTAAAATGACTTGAACGGAACAGATAAAAGAATGAAAAAAAGGATAAAAAAAACAGAGATTAAGAAAGAAAAAATAAACAAATGAAAAAAGATGCAAGGATAAGAAAGAAAGAAAGAAAGAAAGAAAGAAAGAAAGAAAAAAAGAAAGAAAGAAAGTAGGAAGGAAAGAAAAGTTGAGTGATTTACTGACTTTAAATATCAATGAGGGAGAACATGATTTCGAAGATTGCAATCGACCCAAATATTGGTTCTTCTTTTACTTCCATTCCTTTTTTTCTTTCCTTTTAGAATAAATTTCCATTTTCTTCTCCGGGATTTTTTGGCCTCCCGATATTTTACTTTTCAGCGCTTTTCTAAGTTTCTGTTTTATCTTTGTACATTGATTTCGAAACACCATTCTTGTCCGTTATTCTTTTCATCATTTGGAAAATTTTCTCATTTTATTTCATTTTGCTTTTATTTTTCCTTGTTTTTAACAATTCTTCTCTTTTCGCCTATTTGCATTCCAACATTTTATTTTATTTTATTTTCCGAAACTATTTCTCTTCCGTTTTAAAATCTATCGCAATCACTCTTTAACAATGGCTTCATTTCTTTATTTCCTTTTATTCAACTGATTTCTATTGATTTTGTCTACTGGTTTAAGCACATTTTCATTAGTCATTTTTCTTTTGGTTTTCTCTCTTTAAAGCTTCTTATATTCTTTTTATTTTTTTCCCCTTTAATTTTCAATTTCTGTGTTGGATTCTTTTTGATTCTTTGTTTCCCTTTTCTATTTTCCATTTAATATATTTATATCATTGCGACTTGATTCTTTCTTTAGATGTTCTTTTTTTTCTACATTTCTCTTCATTTTTCACGTTTATTTTATCGGTTCCTTTTCTTTCTTTGGCGAATTCTCCTTTTATTTACTCAAAATCTTTCTTTCTTTCTTTCTTTGAACCTCTTATATCAACGTTTTCCATCTTCTTTTCTCTTTCCATTTTTTCATGTATATTTCTCCCTCTACTTTCTTTCATTTTCTTTCTTTCTTTTTTTTTCTTTCAACTTCTTATGTCAACGTTTTCATCTTCTTTTTCGCTATATATTTTCCGTCTTTCTTTCATTCTTTCTTTTTTTTTCTTTCTTTCAACTTCTTGTGTCAACGTTTTCCATCTTCTTTTTCTCTATATATTTTCCATCTTTCGTTCTTTCTTTCAACTTCTTATGTCAACGTTTTTCATCTTCTTTTTCGCTATATATTTCCATCTTTCTTTCTTTCTTTCTTTCTTTCTTTCTTTCTTTCTTTCAACTTCTTATGTCAGCGTTTTCCATCTTCTTTTTTCTATATATTTTCTTTCTTTCTTTCTTTCTTTCTTTCTTTCAACTTCTTATGTCAGCGTTTTCCATCTTCTTTTTTCTATATATTTTCTTTCTTTCTTTCTTTCTTTCTTTCTTTCTTTCTTTATTTCTTTCTTTCTTTCTTTCTTTCTTTCAACTTCTTATGTCAGCGTTTTCCATCTTCTTTTTTCTATATATTTTCTTTCTTTCTTTCTTTCTTTCTTTCTTCTATTTTCCACCACCCCCGTCGATTACCGTCCCTTTTTTCATTCCTTTGTTTTATTCTACTTTTATTTGTCTTCTGTTATCCCCCCCTGTGTTTTCATTCTTCTACTCCAATGTCTAGTTAATTTAAAAAGCAGACATGGTCTATAATTTGACTTATCGACTTTTATTGTTACTTCTGACCAGCAATGCTGTCTACAGAAGCAGATGCCTCAGCATTTTGAACAACTGAATGTATTTTTCCCTGGTGCCGTGCTAGAAAAAATAATACGAGATTTCCTTTATAAGCACATTCGGATTTTGGCCACCTCTCGAGTGGCCTACATTCTGCGCATTTATTAGTACTTGATGCTTATTTTTCTTTTAATTTTGGATCTAATAAATATAAAAGAAACATAGTTTAATGTAAACAAAGTAGTTGAATTGGTCGAATTCTTAAATATTATATAAGATAACGTAATTGGTAACTATTTTTGTTTAATTCATGCCTGACTTTACGAGAGGAAGTTATCATTATGCACAATATTTATATTCGGACAAAGATGATCGTCGCTGTTGTTGTTATCAGGTTTTAATTTTTACCCTCCAGCCATCATCAGGTTCAGGGTTTTGATTTTTTGCTCTACTTATTTATTTTTACTTGCTTAAACCATGCTGAAATTTTTAATTCTACTTAAAAAAAAATTCATTCTTAAGTGGAATTACCTTGATTTTTATTTATTATCCTATTATCAATTTTTTTTTTTTAATATCCCGTGACCCGTCGGGGAAGTGGTGTTTCTGTGGCAAAATATCCTGACGTAGACCTACCCTTCCCAGTTCGATTTTTAATTCAGAATTTTTCCTTCTACTAGACTGGTTGTCACTCATGGCTATAAAACCCAATCTGCTCTGCTATTTACCCATAGATAGGGGAGAAGAAGAGGATTCATACATTTTCGTAAATGAACGCAATGGATCCGAATCAGATTTGAACTCGATTTCTCAATCCGAGCGCTATACATTACTCCGCCGTGCCTATTATCGATTTGCTTATTATTAAAAATATCGTATACTCATTTATATCTACTCGTATCTTCACATCGTATACTGATCGCATATTCACTCATACAGAGATATCATCTTCATTATTAGTTTCCTTTGTGTTGATATATGACAAAGGTTTCTAGTAGCTAATCACAAATTTTAGATTTTGTCAGAAATAATTTCCGTTTTAGTTGAACTTTATTGTTACATAATTGTTGTAACGTAGGGAAGGTTACTGAATAGAATAATTAAACGAAGGTTGGTAATGAACAATAATACTTAGGACAAGTCTCTATAAACACTGAATCAAGCAATGCGATGCTTATGCTCAGGATGATATCAGAAAGAGCAATACAAATACAGATGGATATATGGCTGTGTTTTATAGAATACGCAAAAGCGTATGATAAAGTATGACACAAGGAACTATTTGAACTACAAGGAAAGTTCGATTTATTTGGAAAAGGATTAGAAAAAATCCAGAAGTTACACTGGAAACAAATCGCCCGCCTAAAGATAATAAAATGAATTCATTTTTTTTTTTACCATGATGTATAGCTGGTCACTCATATTCAAAGATACCCGTTTACTAAGGCGGCTAGCCAGTACCCATTCCAGACGCTTGCTCAGGCGCATTTGTGTTTATTCAACACCCATAGAGCACGTCTGCGGTTTATACTGCAACTATGCTGATCAGAATTTGTTAGTTTCTGGGAAAGAGCGTGTTATCTAGCGTGATCAACAATTTGAACAAAGACAGCACGCTCAAGCCCTCGGACACGATGAGTTGTAACTTCGTGCTAAAACAGCTGTCGACGGCCCCAGTTTACCTCACAAGGCTTGGGTCAACCCGAGTTATCGTTTTCAGGCACTTACCAAAGGTGCCACACGCTGGGATCGCCCCCACCCTTCCAGTCCGATAACATTAGGAAGTTTCCTTCCTGACAAATTGACCATGATGAGATTCGAAACCGGGTCTCATGGTCAGAAAGCGAACGTTCTAACCACTCCGGGATGTGCTCGTAATGTACACCCTATTCAAAGACAGGGAACCACTCGTAGTCGCGGGTTACAGATTAAGAGGCGCAGTTTATGTACGGGAAAAACGATTAACCCTTGACCTAAACAGGCTAGTGTTCGTGGAAGTATCTTCTTCGGCGTCGGTTACACAAAGTTCGTGGGAAGAAGAAGCGTGAGTGGAACTTGCGTCTCACTAATGAAAAAACGAATGGTAGTAGGGTAATGCGTTACAATGCATGTAACATGGTGGGTCTTACCTGTAAGGGTTAGAACTGGTAGCCTGAGCACTTTCCATAGAAATAGCGTTCGAGCAGCGTGGTTTGTTGCTAGAGAAGCGGTTTGTAGGGTGGAAAATAATTTATCACAGTTTGGAGTCTATTGAGACTGGAAAAATGAAAACGAGGCATCTCCTGCCCATATAACAGTCCTCCATTTTTAGCCTGATCTGTCTCTTGTAAAGGCAGGATATAGAATAGCAGGGGTCAGGTAGTTACTGGAGCGATCAAAAAAAAAAAAAAAAGGCCGAAATTAAGTCTTACTCAGTTTTACTCAGAATTTACACGGAGACAATCATTACAGAAGTATAGGTCCTACCAGGATTTAATACTATATCCAGAATCTTAAGAACATAAGATATGCAAATGATAGAGTGTTTATAACAGACACAAAAAAGAAACTGCAGGAAATCCTACATAATTCCTAAAGGAAAGTGAGAAGAAAGAACTAAGCTTAATAATAGTAAGAATATACGGTTGTCAGCAAGAGGAAGAACTCAAGATATGAGCTACGAATTGGAGATGCTAAAATCCAGCAAATAAGAAAATACAAAATATCTAGGAAATGTTTCAACAGAGAACAGAAAATGTGACGCTGCAATCTGAAGGCGCATTAGAGAAGCAAAAGATGCCTTCTAAATATTAAGCAAATTATTAATAAATGATAAACAAATCGTTAGAATTAAAACTAATTAATATGTGCTAAATATCTCTGAAATATCATCCTTCTTCTAGGGAAATGAATGCTAGACAGCCGCTTCCCAGATGAAGAAATGTCTGCAGAAAACAAAAATGGTCACAGAATAAATTCCTCTACTTTCCTTCTAAGCACTGCTATAAAGAAAAGGAACTGAGCCAGAACGTTTTAACTTAGTTTGCATGTGCGACAGAGTTTAAGCTCAACCTGTGCCACGTAGCATCTCTCTCCGCTGTTGCCATAGCAACAGTTTCGATACTTTTTTTCACTTGGCAATGTGAGTGTTGTTACCTGGTAATTTATTATTTCGGTTTTAGTCTTCTAACGTTTGCATAAATGCTTTGAAATGAGGGAGAATAATTTTTTAGAGCAGTGGTTCAGGAACATTGTGGGGTGCTTTATAGAAGCGACGGAAGAGGATAGCAGGTGAAGCTAAAAAATAATCAAAAATTTAGAAAGATTCAAAAGTTTCATATGCCAAAAATAAATATGATTTCAAAATTTAAAATATTATTATGAATTACGTATATTTGCTTGCATGAGCCCCTTATAAATAGTTATAAATAACTATTGACCGATATTATCATTGTGATATTTTTAATTATATCAAGTATTAATAATATAATAACTCGGGTAGGCAAATTGGAGGAGAGAGTTATCAATGATAATGTTACGAGTTAGTTTTCACGGTTATTTTTTATTTTATCTATTTTTAAATGTAATTTTTATCACAAAAAATTTGATGATGCCCGAGGAAATTTACCTTCCAAAAATACGGCTCAGCGAAAAAAATATTTGGGAACGACACAGAGAATCAGTCGCAATGTTGTTTACCAATGAGAAATCGTTAAATTCAATAACATTTTCTTTGCGATTTTCTTTGCGTCATTTCATTGTTTGGGGTTGGTTTTGTGTTACTGTTCCTAATTCATCTGTTGACAATTACTCTTATATCAGTAAGAATTGTTCAAGTGCAGTATTAAAATAATTGCATATTTATCTTTTACTTTTGTTTTCATATATACGTATCCTTTCTTTTCCATTTAATATAATGAAAATTGTTTCTTTGATTCTCATTCTGAGAAGTGTTTTATTATTTTTTACAGAAAACAAAATCTGTTTAATGATTGGTTACTTGGAAGACAAAATTGATTATCTGGCATATATATATATATATATATATATATTCTCTGTCATATTTGGCTAGAAAAAATATTTTCCTACAAGTTTTTCTCACGAGTAAACAAGAAATATCCATTCTGTTTACGAACTTAATTCCAAAAATATGGTTATCGTGTCGACAAAAAGAAGATAATTAGATTTTAAGAACGTTTGAGATTTGAAAACTGTTTTCTATAACTCGTTGAATATGACGGATATGTCCAAAAAAATTACAACTTTTTCTTTAACCCTAGAAAACTAACCATCAATTAAAGTTACACCACTACTAACCATGGGTACATCATACCCGATTTTGAAAATATCAAAAAAAATATTAGACATAAATCTTTATTATGAAATATTTTACATGCGTCTGCATGTAAAATATTTCAAATAAAGATTTATATCTATTTATAAAGATTTATATCTTCAAACTTTGTACTTTGAGTTAACATTAATAGGAACTGAAAAACATATTTAGGTAAGAAAATCAGGTACTGAAAATTGTAATTAAAAATAGGAAAATTTGCGCTGGGTACTATATACCTATGGTTAGTGTTCTAGGGTTAAAAAAAACAAACTAGCTTTCTTTCATGTCTTTTGTCTACTTTTTTTTATTTCATGTACTATGTGTCTTCAGCACGTGAGTGATCATGGTTTTCCACAACATCCTATTCATTGTAGCTCTATGCAATTTATGTCTCTCTATTATCCCTATCGGGCCGTCTTCAACTTTTGCATTCGGTATATTATAAGAGTGTCAAACGTTATTTTTTGAGGATACTCATATTTGAGAAGACGTTCCATTTATCTATTAAACAGTATATTTATTTATTTTTGTCTACCGGCCTGAATATTTGAGAAATCTTATGAAAGAGAAATATGCGCTTTGCTGGATTTTTAGAAAATAAAATTTCCCAAATATTCAGGCCGGTAGACGAAAATAAAAACTGTCAGTTTTAGCGCACGAGGGCAAAAACAGTACCGTGTAAAACTGAACCGCTACATTACCCACACCGGTGATTTGTTTAAAGTGGTGGGGTCTGGTGTCAAACCAGCCAGATTATTTCAGAGAACCGATATGAGAAATGTTGCCCACTATACAACGAAATGTCCAAAGAATTCTTCGATTTCAATTCAGTGATTTCATTCCCCTTGACTGAATTTCACCCAAGGCAAGAGAACCTAGTCTGCCTTACTATATAATTCATAGATTTTGAAAAATGGATCCATGCCGTTCTCAAGAGCCTTTGCACAAAATATACTTTCCCCAACACACACATATATATATATATATATATATATATATATATATATATATATATATATATATATATATGTTTTGAACAATATAAAATCTTCTGACACACTGGGTTGTATATTAATATTCTTTCATTTTTATTGTTTCAATCAGATTCCTCGACTAGTTTCAGCCAGCATGAGGAGAAAATGCATCCTGCTTGTTATATATATATATTAAAGATATTTTTTATGTTTAACGTTCTTTTTTATAGATACAAGTATTTAAGTAAATGCTCTGTTTATAATAAACAGTATTAAATAACATTTACCGGCCTGAATGTCCGAGAAATTTTCATAGAATGTTGCCCACTATACAAAATATTCAAATTAAAACTGTACATTTTATTCTTCTATGGTAAAATTGTGTCGATCATAAAATGCAATTTTGCTAATCATACTTATTATAAAACCCAGGTTGTGTGTGTGTGTGTGTGTGTGTGTGTGTGTGTGTGTGTGTGTGTGTGTGTGTGTGTGTGTGTGTATGTTTATATATTGGATCGGATTTCCTACATTTTTCAACCAATTTCAACAAGACATCACAGCACTACGTAAAATTACTTTGCGGTGGTTCTGACAGCGCCAAAAATTGGAAAAACACAATTGTTTTTGCACGAAATCAATTTGAAAACACGATTAGGAGGCATCGCGAGAATGAAAGGGTGACAACTGATATCGAGTTATACTAATTATAAAACCCAGGTTGTTTGTGTTCGTTTATATATGGGATCTGATTTCCTACATTTTTCAACCGATTTCAACAAAACTTAACTTTTTTTTGGCAGGTAGTGTTTCTTATTGTCTTGTACACTTTTTTCTTTATTTTTACATTCTTTAAAAATTCCATTTACAAGACAATTGTTTATAATAAAATTCTATTCAATCGGTAGACTCATAACGATCAAAAACAATGTTTTTGTTTGAGTTTGTGTTTGACCAATTCGTAAAAAAACACCCCCCCACAAAAAAAAACGAATTAAGACATGCGTGTCCGTCAACCTTAAACAATAATCTTTGTAAATTTTATTTTTCAGTCTTTATGGTGGTCGATACTTGATCTATCTCTTACTGTTACATCCCCGGGCAACGCCGGGCTCTACTGCTAGTTTTGTTATAAAAATGTATTTTTATATGTTTTTCTAGTATTGCATTGATATTCATTTTACTATAAGATATATTATTTCTCATTTTATTATAAAAATGTACTGCTGATTTTTATTTGGAAGTTCACTATTGACCCATAATTGGAACCCTAACAGATGCTACCAACTCGAGTCTAGGTGGAACGAAGAACAGCAATTAAGAGTCCACGCTTCTCAAAAAACGCCATTCTCCCGATCAGGGGCCTTGCTGCTGGATGTAGTTTATCGTCACGCCCAGGACTAGATAAATCCTTTCGGACGATTCTTGATTCAAACCATTCACTCTTCGCTATGATAGAGTAGATGCTATTTCACGAACGTAAAGGTTTCGAATCATAGAAGATTCTAGATAAGAATCATTAACTGTAGGAGTCTTTTGAAAATCCGAAAGTACAGATAATCTGATGTTATCTGTTCGTGAATCGTAAATATTCGATTCAGCTCGTAAAGATTTTTTTAACCTATCAGTAATGTAAGACTGTCCCGAGTGTTTACGAACGAGATGCGCCAAAACCAGCTGACTCCTATGAACAAAAACGAAAGAACAATTGTTAGCGAAATTACCGTCTCACGGTTTTGAGACAGAGTTCAGTTATAATAGAATTCTCCAATAATCTGCCATTGTATTTCTATAAAGAGTACAGACATTGTATCCACCCCGTAGAAACATAAATGTAATCGCAACTAGCGTAGACACCATTATTTTAAACCTATAAACTCGTTGTGGCGTTTACAGGGTTAATAGAATTATATTACTGATATGTGATATTACTAAAGCGTGCATTTTATGCAATAAAAATTAAAATACTGGTTCAAATAAAATCGTGGGCTAGGGATAATTACTCATGTGCCCAGTCAAAAAAAAAATTATTCTTACTGTTTTATCTTTCAGGAATAATTGACCTTGAATAACCTTGAACAAATTTCTTGAATATTCATAACCTTGAATAATCATTCGACTCTCGCGTAATTACTTAACTCTGATTGGTTCTTTTATGATTGATTAATTGCTGCTCGGTCTTTTGGCTCGTCATTTAAAGGTTATTTGCAGACGACTTTCGTCTTTCGTTCTGCCCTTCCCGTGTGGCTAAACAACTCACTGATTTTGAATGTTAAGATACCTTACTTTTCAAAGAAGAACGTCCGACGTGGGGATTGATGGAATGTGCGGAAATTCCACCTGGATTTTTCAGTTACATCTATCGACATCAATTTCCAACGGTTCTCTCACGACTCTTTGAATTTATCGCTTTTTCAGTGGCCACCATGTATATCTGAAGATTTCGAAAAACTTTCTCAAGTTTAATTTGTCTCTAAATTTATTTCTCATTAGAGCAAAAACCAGCTGACTCCTATGAACAAAAACGAAAGAACAATTGTTAGCGAAATTACCGTCTCAAGGTTTTGAGAGAAAGTTCAGTTATAATAGAATTCTCCAATAATCTGCCATTGTATGAAAGCAAGTTTTGCCGAATAAATATCAATTCTTAGTGACAAAGCCATGCTCTGAAAATAATGTTATTAATGTTTGAAAAAAAAAATGTTTCAATGCCAGTATAATAGAGAAATTTAGTGAGTGGTTAACTTGTTTTTAAATGTTCCTGTTTGCTGGTTTATGAAGTGCACAAGTAATTAACGAACGAAAATAACACTATTTTATGTCAGGTCATACTGAAATTACTACATCTATAATTTAATCCATTTGCTACATGTTTGTGTAATCAGTAACTAAACCGGTCCCCACTACGCTTTTCGGGTGAGGAGTAGCAATATATCAATAGCAAATAAAAAGACCTATCAAAGAGAGGATAAATCTTCTTGGATGATCAATGTCATTCACACATAATTGCATACACTGAGCTTTATAGCTATGTATTTTGTCTTACTAATGTTTAGTCAATACACGGCCCAAGAGGAGCGCAAGGTAGAGGCTTACTGAAAATGCTGTATGAACGTAAGAGGAAGAGGTAAGAAATGCAGAATATGTAGGAAATATAAGCATTAACCCTAGACTTGTATAGGTTAAGATTGTAGTAATCGAGGAAAAACTTCTCGGATGTCTGTTCCCCAAAGTAGCATTTCTTGAGAAGACTGTCTGCATGGAGCTTCCTTCTTACTAATGGAATACGAAATTGATGAGTATGATTCGCCTCTGTGTGAATGTTAGCTGCCAAGGTCAGACCTGGTCGAAATAATGAGAATAACGCGTCACGTCTTTCTGAATTTACCGCTTTTTTTAAACTGGGTACTCAAGGTATGACAACGTAAAATAAAATAAGATCAAAGAAAAACACGTGTAAAAAGATTAATAATTTGTCACTTTCTCTTAGTATCTACGATTACTATAATAATTTCAAATTCTCAGTGAAGATAAAGATCGTTTTTTAAAAAAATGTAGGTGTTATTTCAATTATTTTTGGTTTGGTTTTCTTTCTGAAAGTCTAATCAAATTTTTCAGGGTTTTCAGATAAGACGTTTAAGCATCTTGCCACCATTTGTCGTAAGAATCACTGAAAAACCCTTTGAGTTATTCAGTTCAGCTAGAAAGGAACAGGTTAAAATTGTTTTGAGTCATCCCCACTATGTCTTCCCAACTGAGCAATGCTGAGAGGAATAAAGATCATACAGGCCTTTATTAATGATACCAAAATTCATACTCTGGATTTCATCTTCAAAGTCCATTCAAGAACCATCAAGAGAACGGTGAATACATTTTAAAAAGAGGGAACAGTAGAGAGGAAAACTGGATCAGGAGGTCACGACAGCAAGAGGGATCATTATTTCATTTTGGCTCTGTGTGAATGTTATCTTGCAAGGTCAGGCCTAGTAGAAATAATGAGAGTAGCGCATCAGAACATTTGCCATGATTCTAATCGACTTTTTTTCCCGAGTTTTCAGATAAGATGTTTAAACATCTTGACACCATTTGTCGTAAGAATCACTGAATAACCCGATGAGTTATTCAGTTCAGTTAGAAAGGAGCAGGTAAAAATTGTTTTGAATTAGCGCCACTATGTATTTCTAACTGAGCAATGATGAGAGTAAAAAGATCATTCAGGCCATTAGTAATGATTCCGACAATCTTCAAAGTTCAATCAAGAACCATCAAGGGAACGGTGAATAAATTTTAAAAAAAGGGAACAGCAGAGAGGCAAACTGGATAAGGAGGTCAAGACAGCAAGAGGGGCCCTCTTTTCAAATTGGAGCTAAATAGATTCTTATTGCTCAAAGCAGAGTCTAATAATTTTAGAAAAATCTTGGATAATTTCACGAGGACATTTTTTAATCCTTTCTAAGATACAACGTTTCAAAACTTAATGTAACAGTTGGACAATTTTGCTGTTACATGATTTGGAAAATTTGATCAATATATATCGAGAATGAACCATGATCAGGGCAAATACTTTCGATAGCAAATACATTAAGACCAAAGAAGCATGTCTTTATTTCAAATCTTCAAATAAGACAACACTTTCATTCCAAACTTAATGTTACATTGTGCCCAGAATAAAGGCGGAAAATTTATTATCACTATTTTATATTTAGGGAATAATTGAACTTGAATAACCTTGAATAAATTTCTTGAATATTCATAATCATGAATAATCATCCGACTTTCGTGTAATTATTTAACTCTGATTCTTTTCTGATTGTTTAATCGATGTTCGATCTTGTGATTCGTCGTTCAAAGGTTATTCGCAGACAACTTTCGGCTTTCGTTCTACTCTTTTCTATGGCTAAACAACTCACTAATTTTGAGCGTCAAGTTATCGTACTTTATAATGATGAACATCCGATGTGGAGATTGACGACATGTGGACTATTTCTTCTTCAATTTTTCAGTCACATCAGTCGTTATCAGTTTTCAACGGTTGTTTCACGTCTTTCTGAATTTACCACTTTTTTTTGCTGGGCACTTGAGGTATGACAACGTAAAATAAAATAAGATCAAAGAAAAACACGTGTAAAAGGATTAATAATATGTCGCTCTTAATACCTACGATTACTATAATAATTCCAAATTAACGTGTTCATTTCTCAGTGATGGTAAAGATCGTTTGTTAAGAAAATGTAGCTGTTATTGCAATTATTTTCGGTTTGAAATGAATGTTACATTCATTCTTTCTGAAAAGTCGGAGTGGATTCTACTGTATGTGAGGTAATGTGATTTATCTATTTATTTCTTGAAGAAAATCGATTTATATTTTTATACTCCCAGTAAAAAGAATATAATGTCAGATTTATTTTCATCACTGATGAACGATGATAGTTTTATAGTCGTATAAAACCATAGTGATTATCTTATTGTTCAATTCACGAAAGACATTTTACTATTATTCCCTCAGAAAGTTTTCATGTCAGCTTTAACTGAGGGTTTATGCTGTCGAAGAAATGACATATCTCCTTCATTCTCCAGTACTCATCTTAGTATTCGGCATATTTTCAGCTATATTTCATAACATATTATTCAGTTAATGTTTGGGTATATACATGGGAAATGAGCTTGAAAACTGGAAATATTCGCTCAAAAACTACAGCCTTCAGTATGTTTGGGTAACACATACGATGTTCGGAAAAATTTGTACTTGTAAACTCTCCAACACAAGTGAAAAACATTGGAAAACGAACATTGTTTATCAACAGATTCTCGATTCTTGTGGAAACTTTTCCGATATTCAAAGAACGACTGTCAGCTACATGCTTTAGGAACTAATTACTTCCATCGAAATAATAGTAATAATAGTATTATTATTATTATTATTATTATTATTATTATTATTATTATTATATTTCCTTTGATTTCTGGTGTGTACACATT
>CAHIKZ030005299.1:2507500-2530000 GCA_903632075.3 Acanthosepion pharaonis
TGTATATGTGTGTGTTTGTGTGTGTGTGAGTGCGAGAGCGTGCGCGCGTTTGTATGGTAAGAAATAAAATTAAATGTTCGCTTATCTTGTCTCTGCTCCGAGTTTGGTGGAAATTACATCCACTATTCTGGGGGGTAACTTTTTACAATTTTATACCGAATGATGGATTCAATCTTTGTGATATTAAGAGAAGATTAATGGTAAATGAAAATTTAATCGTATTTATCACTATTAATGCCTTAAGGTCACCTTTTTCTTCTTCCCCCCCTCTCTCTCTCTCGCTCACGTGAGGACTGAGTTAGAAGTTATTTTTGTTTTTGCATTAAAAACCTTATATTTCAGAAGCACTCTGGCTTACTATTTTCTCCCGAAACACAAAGGACCCGAAATATTAAAGTCCCAGGTGAAATCATCAAAGACAAAATTGAGCATGAAAAGAAGTTAGAATGTGAAGTGGAATTGTAATTCAGATGCTGGCAGCCTGAAATGAATTAGGTTTTAAACAATATTGAAGCAAGCATAAATCATCTAAACGGCAGTGTTGATATAAGTGAAGACCTCAGCAGATCTATTTTCATAAGCAAAGTGTAAACGAATGCTAACTCCAACGGACAGTCAGACTCATGAGCGACACAAAAAACAACTTATCCGAATTTTGATGTATTTTGCTTCAGCAGAATTTCACCAGAAATATGACATGACACTAAAATAAAGAAATAGGATATTCATATTCTGAAATGGTAACGTAATGTACAATACACACGCAGAAAAAAGTATAGATTATAGATTATTTAAAACGGTTGAAATAGAACTGTTGGAATTTCATGGTAAGCTTGATTTATTATTAAATAATCCAGAAGTTATAGTGGGATCTAACGGCCTGCGTAGGGATTGAAAATTATTCTGTAAGAGATATTTTAGATAGAGTATATTTAAATAAATATAAAGTTAAAAAAATTAAATTATTAAAGAAAGTATAATAGATATTTTAGATAGAGTATATTTATATAAATATCCAAAAATAGAAATAAATACTAATTTGTGATACCAAAATCTAACAAGTCCGAAATATGAGAAGGGTTTGGGAGTTTTAAAAAGTATAATTCTTTGGGTGTTTCTGACGATTTTGTTCAAACTCCAGGTCCATGTATAATTCTTCTCGTTGCTGAAATAGAAGGCACAAAGGGAAGAAGGGGGCGTAGAAAATGAAAATGGATTTAGGTACATTTATTACAGAGTAACAACGGTCTGTTGAAAGGAAATATCTTCTCGAGCAAAAGACACGTTTTTACCCGTTGAAAGTTTAGGGGAAAGAGAAGTATTCTTCTCGTTTTTCTTTGACATCAGGAAGCTTCTTTTTATTCGCGCATGCGCCATTTGTTCTTCCCGTCAGGGAGCATGCTGGGAGATGCTTCTTCTTTATTTTTTTTGTATTTCTTTTAATTTTTAATTTTTTAAAAATTTTTATCAATTATAAAATCCCCACAGTGGAGAAGATAGAATATATAACACTGAAATCCGATGGTGTATTGGAAGAGGGAAAGATGCCTTCTAAAAGTTAAGCAAAGTATTAAGAACAAGGAACAAAGAAAATACACGAAGCTGTTATGCAATATCAGTCCTCCTTTTTGGACAATGAATGCTGAACATTCACCTCATCGACTAAAAGAGAAATGAAGCGATCGAAATGTGGTTTTGTAAATGAGCGATGAGAAAAACCCTTGGAATGAATATGATTTATGGACATTATAAACAAAAAAGAGCACTTAGAATCAGAAAAAGGCAAGTGTAATTTCTAGGGTGCATAATGAAGAAAGAACGCTGCGAGAATTTGACCCTCAGACGAAGGCAAGCAGGACAGAGGCACAAGGGACAGAAAACAGCGAGAAAACTACCTAACGAGTTTGAGTAAATGCAGAACAGCGGCTGATAGTGAAACCAAAATCATTAGAAAGAGCTAGATAGAAAGATGTGGAAAGCTGAGATCCACCACGTCCTGAAGGGACACGGCACATAGAAGTGTCTTCAAATCGCAGGAGATCATGGTTCTGTTCACTAGTTCTTTCTACTATTTTCTGTGAATTGCTGCATCTAGTGAAACACAGAGTGGGCATTCCCTATTGGCTTCTCAACGGTGAAATACCTAGACTCACGTATTATCCAAGCGGATTAGTGCAAAAGTGAACTCAAAAGACAAGTCCGGAACTTAAAATCGGCTCACCGATTCCCATTAATACAATTATAATTTTAAAAAGGAGAAAAATTAGAAATAAAACAGTCGCCGTTTGCAGCTTATATCAAAACGTTATAGATACGAAACGATCAGTCTTTACATTCATTATTCTTTTATTTAATTTCTTATATGTACAAGGAGTTTTTCTTGTTTTTTTTTTTGACAAAAAAAGTAAACTCAGTTCTTTCATCGTTCATTGTAATTGTCCGAATCATTACCAATATCCAAATTCATACGGTATAACCCCACTCCCCACAAAACTGCTGCTAATTTCTGTTTGAATTTCTCGCCATGAGGATTTATCATTATTGACATTATTTATATTCGGACTGTTGTTGTACCCTTCGGCCTTCCTCAGGTGTATATCGATTTACATTACATTATTTAGATTCGGACTATTGTCTACATCTTTGTTGTTGTCAAAACGTTTCGGCTGCTGTATCTTTCGACAATATTCCATATATATATATATATAATGTCACAATGTCACATGCGATGTATCTAAAGGTTAAATTTACACATATCGACTCATTCAATATTCGTATTGCTTCTAATGTAATCGTACAAGACTAGCTGGTCGTCCAAGACGTCCAACACAGCGGCTGATCGATGACCTGCCCTAAACCACGTTGTGATTTATTTTAATCATAAAGAGGCCGAGACCGAATCACTGCAGATATCTTCAATCTCAGACTGGTCTAAGCAGGGAGAAGACTTACATTAAAAACAAAATAACACTCGAATAAACTGAGCAATAGTAAATGTTGTTTTTTTTGTTTGTTTTGTTTTTAATATAAGTCCTTCGTACAATAATTAATTATATAAGAGTTCGCATGCAAATAATTATCAGCCCAACCCGCGTCTAAATCGGAAGTGATATTATCGTTGTTGACTTAATAAAGTTTAGTTTGCTGCTTTGTTAAAGTTTGACACAAGGCTGAATTCGGAGGCTTTCGTCGGCAGATAATCACCTGTCTCTGGTCCCGTCTCCGTCTTTCTGACACTCTTCTCTCTAATTCGCTTCGCGCATTCATATTTATAGACATTCGCCCAAACTGACATGGGGTTAGTGTTTTCATTATGCCACATTGTAACAAAACTAGTTTTATTTACATTATTTATATTCGGACTATTGTCTTAGTCTTTGTTGTTGTTATCAAAACATTTCGGCCGCTGTGTCATACGGGAAAATGGCCTAGTGGATTAAAGAATTGTTTCGTAAATTCGGTAACGTAGTGATTGTGAGTTCAATCCCAGGATCGGGCATTTTGTACTTGGACTCGCTTGAAACGGGCGAACATAACCAAGCAATACTAAAGATAAGAACTGGAATATATCCCTAGACATGGGACGTGGAACGAGAACAGTCTACCTACGTATTTTAAGTAAAGCGTTCCGTTCTGAATTCCCTGTAGATCCATATACACCTGAAGAAGGCCGGCGGTTACAACGGCCGAAACGTTTTGATGACAATAATATTTCGAATATAAATAATGTAAATAACTGTAAATCCTCAATACGGAAATTCATACAGAAATTATCAGTATTTTTGTGGGGATTGGAGCTATGCCGTATGATTATGGATGTTGATGGTGATTCCAACAATTACTGTATTTTCAGTACATATTCGTCTTAATAAAATTATTTCTTTTTTAATTAGAACCACGTTGTTTAAGACGAAATTAAGGTCGACAAAACTCTGTGCTTTCATCGTTCATGTTAATAGAAAATGAACGATGAATGCACATAGTTTACATATTTTTTTTGTTAAAAAAAAACAAAACGAAACCTTCTCCTTGTTCACATGAGAAATTAAAATTAAAGGACATAGAAATCATTTGCAACGCAATAAATGTTGCGGCAGAATTTTATATATATGGTTCGCTTTCTGTTTGGAGGAACAATTGAGAAAAATAAATACTGCACCCCCCCCCCACTGCATTAATGAGGTGGGGATTGGTAGTCTCTATAGTGGCCAACGCAACCGACGGTTGCTGGGCGATTTTTTTCTCCTTGGCCCGGGTGTACGTGCTAGGGTTCCCCACAGTAAACTTGACTTTGTGTTACATCACGTCTATAATAATATTTTTTTTAGAAACATGCGTATTATACATAGGGAATTACGGTACCTGCGTATGACATTTGAATTTGAAGGTGTCCTTGACATCAATATCTAACACCACGTGGTACAAGTTATTTCGGTGGGTCATACGATGACAAAGTCTAAATTAGAATTTAGGTGGAATAAGCATCTAGTAACAATAGCTATTAAGATAATATATATATATTTATGATATAGCCAGATTATATCAGAGGATTATATATATATATTTTTTAAGCGTTTCACCCCAAACAAGGCGGAAGCCACTAGGACGCAAGGGGTTACAGAAAATTTGGAGCAAGATCAGATAGGAGTGATAGAAGAAAGGATGAGGAGAAGGGTAGTGGATAGATCAAGGCAACTGGAGATGTTGATTGACATTACATTTGAATAGCTGGAGATTATAGCTCTCAGGGAAACTGTAATAGGGAAGGGAGGTCCACAGGCGAGAGGTGCGAGACATGAAGCTATTGGAGTAGAAGAGACGGCTACATTTAGGAGTTTCGACAGTGAAGGCGTGAGAGCGGAATGCCAGCCTCGTAAGGCGCTTGAACTCATGAAGTCTGGGAACCAGAAAATATGCAAGATGTGCCGAAATCGTAGGTTTTGGAAATTTCACCATATATTTCTAGGATTTCTATCCCTTTTCAGTTTAAAGGTCTTCGCATTTTTAATTTCTTTTCTGATTGGCCAGAATTGATAGCAGTTTAATTTAGGCAATGTGAAAAGAAAAAAAAATCCTTCCAGATTATATATCGTTAATACTAGTTGCTAAAACTGTCAAATTGCGGTTTCTATAGGACGGAAAGTGCGACAACGAAGTCCAAAGGCGCATTAGAATAAAGAAAGCTGTCTTGTAAAATATAAACAAAGTATTACAAAAACTGGAAAATTTCGCTAGGAACAAAGAAAGGAGTACTAAACTGTTCTGCAATATCCGATGTCCTATATGGCAGTGAATGCGGAACAATTTCCTCATAGATAAAGAAGAGACTTGAAACAAAAGAAATATGGTTCTACAGAAGGATGCTGGGAATAACACGGACTGAATGTGTGAGTAAATTTTAGGGAAAATAGGAATAAAAAGGACACTTATATTTAGAATCAGAAAATAAATGGAAATGTAGAGTGCACATAATGAGGGCCTGAAAACAGAAATGTCTAGGACATATGGAAGAGAGGAAAACAACGGAGGCATACAACGCATAACTTACATAACGAGCTCATGTAAATGATTAGTAAAACAGGGATTGTGACAGCTTGCAAAATAATAAACTTTACGGAGAATCACAAAGGGCAGGAAATTGTGGATAGTCATGATCGACCACGTACTTGAACGGACTCGGTACATAGAAAAAAAAATGAATATATTTTTATCGTCCTTTTAGGCAACCATATAAATCTGAAAGAGAAATAATTCTATTCGTGAATTTAATCCTGGGGTGTTTGTGAATTTGAAATCAGAATATGACAGAAAAAAATATAATGTAATAAATTCTATCGGCTGGCGCCCAATCATCCGAAAAAAGAAAAGAAGAAACAATTATAATGGCGTAAACTTGAATAACATCTGGAGATTGATGACAGGATTCTGATCTATCATGAAAGTTTTCCCAATTTATCTTAAAAGGTCGATAAGTGCTGGCTTTCTTCAGTCTGAGCACTTCTTTTTTTTACTTCCTTTCTGCCGTAAACTCAGGATTTATCATATATGACAATGACTAGATGAATAGATATTTTCTTTTTAATTCTCCCATAAGTAATTAATTTCGAAAATTAACATGAGATTGTTTTCTGAAGCTGCTAGACTTTCCCTTTCTTTTCTTTGCGCGTTAAAAGAATAGCGACTTCAAAAATATCTTCTATAAATAAGACACAAATCTGATTTATGTATTTATCAGTTACACAGTCTGATCTCCCCTATTTACTAATGATATCTAAGGTTATATGTAATACTAATACAATACTTAAGGCATATAAGCGAACATGCTTAGTCTAAGACGGGATGTCTCATTAATATAATTTAAGAACTGGTGGAGAATATATATATATATATATATTTTGTATGGCGGCAAATTTACCGTATATACTTATGTAACGTGCGATGTTTATTTTAAATACACTTTTATTTTGACTACATTAAATGGATATATAGTTTAGTCAATGGTGTAGCCAAAGCCAGCAGTATATATGCTAATTTTATATCACGTGTATGATGTGACCCTCTTAAAACTACCTTCAAAATTAGGTCTTCAAATGTCACATGATATATGAGTATATACAGTAAATATTTTAAAGTTGTTTACCAAAAATTGTAGACACTAGAGACACTCAGCTTATATGCAAGTCAGCGGGTCAGTTGAGATGGAACAAAATTTGCACAACATTCTCTATATAAACAGAGAAGTCACATGAGTCTTCCTTTTTGTCATCAGATAACACGGCATGCTGCCACTTGTTTTGACAATTTAAATCATCATTTTCTTCAAATAGTCAACTCAATGAGACTAATTTATTAACCATTGTCTAACAAGGCTGATATTAATGTCTCATAAGTTTGACACAATAAACTTATATTACTTTTGTGAAGATCGGTGATATTATGTATGTATAATATTATATTTATCATCAATTAACCTCAGACCAGGCTCATACATCATTGTGTATGATGTGACCCCCTTAAAATTAGCTTCAAAATTACGTCTTCAAAAGTTGCATGATAGGCGAGTATATTACGGTTTTTCAGATATTTAATGATAAAAATAACTCCTCGAATAGAACTCTAATAGACGACAATAGAATTAATTGCAGAAATACAAATTTGATAATATATAGGCGTAAAATATAAGTAATTCATATGCAAAATTACTTAAACATTGTCATCATGTTTTTGTCTGTGAGGATAGAAAGGCTCATATTAGTTTTCTATAGATATTCACATTTTTAGCGATTTAATCTAAATACTTTCAAACACTCTCAAACAGAGACATTTTGAATGCACCCGGTGATAAACCAATTCAATACAATTGTGAAATAGCCTGCAAAAGAAAAAGGTAGCAAGAAAACTGATGCTACCTGGGTCATTTCTTATTCAGTCATGAGATATTTTCACATCATATTTGGTCGGGCATAGAAGTTGAAAGGGTCTTTAGCGAATACTACCGTGGTTCCCTAGTGAGCCGATTCTGTAGCCTCGCACTGTTAGTTACCGCGGCGCTTTCTGTAGCAATATACGACAGTTGGACAGTCTATGGTTCTTCCTAAAAATAAAATTAACGGTCTTTTCACCAGGAAAAAGTGTTTGTTTTTTTTTTTTGGGGGGTTCTCGTAGTGTCTACCTCGTGTATGTTCTGTTTTGAATGCCCTTATTGCTTTTCATGGGGAAAATGAGAGATAGGTGCCTCGGACCGTCATCCTGTCAGTTCTTGCTTCAAGCAAAAATAATTCTCCGGACATGGATTATCAGATAACCCAGACAATAAGACCAGTTAGAAAACATAAAGCAGAAAGGAAACGGACTAAATGTTAATATTTTAATCAGTGACAAATAAATAATAATATATGGAAGCGGAGAAAAAAATAAAAGAGGAGTGGGACTAATACTAGTCTAAGTCATGAAGAATTGTGTTCTGGGGCACTGTAAACTATCTGAAATAATTCTGTTTTGTTAAACTGAAACGAAAGCCTTTCAACAGTTTAATAATAGTGTTTATTCACTCACAGCACAAAGCACAGAACAAATTGAAAAAAATACTGTACGCTAGATACCACCAAGGCAATGTGCAAATCGAAAGAAATTACAATTCTTATGGGAGACCAGAATGCCAAAGAAGGCGAGTAGAGAGATGGTGAAATATTTTGTAAATTCAGTCTCGAAACTCGTAGTAAACGTAAAGAAAAATTTGTCCTAATGGTGCACAGCGAACGATCAGGTTGTAGCCAACATCTATTTTCAAGAACACCCATGATACATAATAATTGCTCTGGTACTAGGTAGTTTCGCACAATACCACAAATTGCTACAAAGCCAAAAACTTAAACTGAAAACTCGTTTTGTTCTTAAATAGCCTCGGTAGATCGAGACTTTCATATGAATGTTATGTATGGCATGAAAACCCATTCGTAAATACTTAAACTCTCAACTGCATACAACTGCTTTCTCAGATCTATGATTAAAAAACGTCTTCCAGCGAGTGAAATATTTGCGTCTTGATGAAGACTATCGTTCTTTACTTGATGGACTGGCGCTACACAATCACAAACAAAGATCTGTACCTACTCAGAGAAACGAAATAATTGGAAAATTACCAACAGCAAATAAAATGGAACTAGAAGCGAACATAATGATATAATAAAGATGTTAAAATTCCACGCCACTTCAAATAAAATGATAAGAAGGAAAAACCCGATCAATACTGGAAAGAGCGATAAAAGTTTATGAAAGAAGTCCAGAATTTGATTGTGGGTACATTCCAAACGAATCTACGAATAGAAGACGAGGATTCTGCTTTCTCTCCCAAGTTTAATGTATTGAAGGGGGCTATATGCTGATGACATAAGCATTCATAGTTGAAATAAGAATGCTCTTGAACAGAGAATCAACATCCTCTAGCAAGTGTTACAAGAAATAAGACACAAGATAAACCTCTTCAAAACAGAATTATGATCTGGAAATGAAGCCAGTGATGGCACATACACAGAATCTATCATAAAAATTCAGGTTGTGCAATTAGTAAATAATAAACAGTTCAGATAACTCGGTATATGGATGAGTTATATCAGATGATAAGGAATCACAAAGAACTGTCCTAAATAACAGAAACTACATCACTTGAAGACTACCAAAATCAGCAACAACTAAAATGGATAGCACATGTAACTTGAAAGGAAAATAATGACATAATCAAGATGTTAAAATTTCACCCCACTTCAAATAAAACGTTAGGAAGAAAGAACCCCTAACAGACTGGAACGAATGAAAAAAAAAAAAAACTAAAGTAAAACATACACAATTGCTGAATGTAAGTGCGACCACATTCCAGTGATAAGTAAACTTAAAGTGAAAGTACGGAAATTGAAGATGGCTAAGGCGGCATCCAAAATGCAATACGACAGACTCCTGAGTGACCAGAATGTGAAGGGGAAATATAATGGCAGTGTTAAAAGAAAACAGAATGGACAAAAGTTTAATGGAAACACGAAGTGGGACACATAAAGAGAAAATTTGGTAAAATCAGCAATCGGGACCAAGTGAAAGAGCATAGAATGGATAACGTGTTATTCTCGACATTATGAAAAGGAGACAAAAAATGTCATGTTAATGGGCATATTATAGGATTCTGCACAAATAAACTAGGAACAAAGGCAGAGAGGCTCATCAAAATGGATGTATGAAATCCAAGGAGGGAACACTGATATTAGAGAAAGAAAAATACTTCAGAGATGGAACGAATACTTCGCAGAACTTCGCCACAACGAATAATAACAATCGTCAATACAGAAATATCGTAGGACGAGAAATATTAAAATCTGAAGTGGAATCAGCACTGGCCAAATTGAACACAAAAATGACCTCAGGTTCAGACATGTAACAACCCAAAATGATTTCGGATTGAAAAGATCACAGACATAAAAAAAATGAAATACATACCAGTAGTGATATACAGGAAAATATAGGTAGATCCATTTTCATAGCACGGTTTAAGAAGCCAGCTACAAACGAATGTGATTTCCATCGGACAATAATCCCAATGAACCATATAACGAAACTTATCTGAATTCTGATGAATAGAGCTTGCAGCAGAATCAGACTAGCAATTGGTCAAGGATAGTGCGGATTCGTTAAAAGCACTGGAACAAGAAATGCAATATTTATGCGTAGAATGATATAAGAAAGAGCAATACGAATGCAGAAGGAAGTGAACCTCTGTTTTATAGATTATAGAACTGTTGGAGCTGCTACGTAAACTCAAGATATTTCGAAAGGAGATTACAATAATCCTAAATCTATACTGGCAGGAAATCACCTGCATACGGATAGAAAGGGTGTTCAGTAAATATACAAACATAGAAATATGCATAAGACGAAGATGTGTCTTCTCACTAGACTTATTCAACCTATAAAGCGAGGTCATTTGAGAGAATTAGAAACGGCCACAATCTTAGAAACATAAAGAATGCAGATGACACAGTATGGATAGCAAACCCAGAAAGGGAACTACAAAAAATCTTACATAAGATAGTGAAGGAAAGCGAGAAGGAAATTTAAGAAAACGGAAATCAAGGTTATTGGTTAAAGGAACAGCTGAAGATTACAAATTGAAAATACTAAAATTCAGCAAGTACGACAATATAATTGTGGGGAACATTTTAACAGGTTACGGAAAGTGCGATAGTGAAATCTGAAGGCGCAAGTGGATAATAAAGATGCATTCCAAATATAATCAAAGTATTAAGAAAATCGTTAGAAAAAAAGTAAAGAGTATTGAACTGTTAAGCAATATCAGCCATCTTGTATGGCAAAGAATCTTACTTATTATAAAACGCAGATTGTGTGTGTGTGTGTGTGTGTGTGTAACCTTTATATATTGGATCGGATTTCCTACATTTTTTAGCCGATTTCAACAAAACTTCAAGGGACTACATAAAATTACATTGTGGTGGTTCTAACGGCTCCGAAAATGGGAAAGTGTTTTTTAACAAAATCAATTTGAAAACACGATTAAGACACATCGTGAGAATGAAAAGGGGACAACTCACATCGGGTTAAAAAACGCCAGATTGTTTGTGTGTGTGTGTGTTCCTTTATATATGGGATCGGATTTCTTACATTTTTCAGCCGATAAAACAAACATCCACTTTTTTTTTGGCAGGTAGTTTTTCTTATTGTCTTGCACACGTTTTTCTTTATTTATACATTCAGAATGCTTTAAAAATTCCATTTACAAGACAATTGTTTATAATAAAATTCTAATTCTATTAAATCAGGGGACTCATCATAACGATTGAAAACAATGTTTTTGTTTGAGTTTGGGTTTCACCAATTCCTAAAAAAAAACAAAAAAACTAAGACATGCGTGTCCGTCAACCTAAACAATAATCTAACGATCTCTACTGATTGTACGAATCGAAAAATCGGATAATTCTTTATCTTTAGGGAAAGATAATTCCACGTACTTTAGGGCCGTTTTAACAATTCCCATTGCAATTTGTTACAAGGCAGATCAATAAGGCATTGGTTCTATTTGAAATTAATTCAATATTTAAAAGAAAGTATTAAGAAATAATTTAAAAATGCCGACGTAAGAAATCTGATAGACAAAAAACAACAATATTTCGAAGATGATAATTATTAAAGAAAGAACACAGTACTTGTAATAAATTAATAAACCCAAATAAAGTTAATATTTTTTGTATTAGAAACAACGAGTGGAAAACATATTCAAATCAGAATTCTAATTATGAATCACCACAAGCAAAATATGCAATTTTTTTTACTGTATTCAATAAGTAAAAATCATAAATTGTAAAAGATTACAGAGAAAGGCTACCTACATTTTTCAACCGATTTCAACAAAACTTAACTTTTTTTTGGCAGGTAGTGTTTCTTATTGTCTTGCACATTTTTTTCTTTATTTTTACATTCAGAATGCTTTAAAAATTCCATTTACAAGACAATTGTTTCTAATAAAATTCTATTCATCAATCGCTAGACTCATAACGATTGAAAACAATGTTTTTGAGTTTGGGTTTGACCAATTCGTAAAAAAGAATAAAACAAACAAAAAAAAAAAAAAACTAATTAAGACATGCGTGTACGTCAACCTTAAACAATAATCTTTGTAAATTTTATTTTTCAGTCTTTATGATGGTCGATACTTGATCTATCTCTTACTGTTACATCCCCGGGCAACGCCGGGCTCTACTGCTGGTGCTGAATAATCTCCTCACAAAAACTCGAAGCAACAGAAACTTGGTTCTACAGAAGAATGCTGAGAACATCATTGGCCGAATATGTGTGCAACGCCGAACTTCTAGCGATAATGGAATAAAAAGGGCACTTGTACTTAACATCGGGAAGAGGCAGCTGAAATTTCTAGGGCACATAGGAAAGGGGGATTTGAAAATCTGATACTCACAGGACAGATCGAAGGCAGGAGCAAAACAATTCATTTACACTAGCAAGCTTGTGTAAAGGAATGACGGAGCAGGGTTTGGGAGAGATGCGAACAAACAAAATGTATTAATAGTTATAATGGAGAGAAATTTGTGAAAAGCCATGATCGCCAACGACTTGAAAGGACACGGTACAAAGAAAAAGAAGAAGAAGAAGAAGAAGAAGGTACATCTTATCAACGACTTGCCAGTGAAGGAGCAAGAGAGAGAGAGAGAGAGAGAGAGAGAGAGAGGGAGAGGGAGAGGGTGGGAGATAGAATTGACTCAATTGTTTTACTTGTAACTAACATTTTCGGGTCATGGACATTCGTTAAAAGGCAAGGACACCTCGACGTGGCGTAATGGTTAGAAAGCTTGTCTTGCTATATCAATTACGACTGAATAGTGAGTTCGATCCTCACTGGGTGCCCCATACTTTCGGCCTTGTGCCACATCTAAGCCGGTCTTAGAAAATCACTTTGGGCACCTCGGCGTGATGTAATGGTCAACAAGCTTGTCTCGCTAGATCAATTACCACTGCAAAGGGAATTAAATCCTCACAAGATGCCCCATACTCTCGGCCTTGTGCCACATCTAAGCTACACTTAGAAAATAACCCTTCGTTAAGAGGCAACAATTCTCAATGAATAAATTTTGAAAAGAAAATCTCTTTGCATGTAATAATATCTCCTCGTCTTCTCCTTAACTAGCGAATCAGTTATTCACAGACGAATGAAAAAACCCGGCGCATACTTCCTTTTATCCCACATTCGCTCTGGACTTTTACCGACCCCATTCGCTCTGGACTTATGAGCATCATTTGGTTCTGTCAAATATATCCTATTTTCAACAACCAGTGTGGATACTTATCAATTAGGAGATGTTTCATTCCCCTGACATATATTGACGAAAGAATGCTCGGAAAATTTTACACTCACAGGGTATGTTGAAGGCAAGGGCGACAGTGGAAAGCAGCTATTGACCTAGCTAACGACCTGGTGCAAATGGATGAAACAAGCATTAAGAGAGAAGAGAAAAAAAATAAAAAAATAAATAAAAAAATAAGTGTTATAAATGAAAGTTGTGGAGAACCATGATCACGCGCGATCTGAAGGGACCCCATGCGGAAAATAATGAAACTTATACTTCTCTACGCTATACATACAATGTTACAGTAAATTTTGTTTCGACTTCAGGCAAGTAATTTTCAACCACCATAGAAACAGACGAATAACGGATCTGCATTTTCAACAGTGATTTTTCCCCAATAGGGAATTATGAAATTCAAGAATTCTCTGAGGTAATAGTTTTTCACCGATTCTGAACAGACATACAACCCGGTGATTCAAACGTCTTACTAGAGAAAGATCTGCGAGCGTTTCACAAAAATTGTATTTTTTCAATCCATCTTCGGAAAGATATTGAAAAGGGTACCACGGACATTTAAAAAAGAAAGAAATCGATTATACTTTCGGCTAGCCGGACATTTTTCTTTTTTGCTGGTCAGTTGAATCAGAATGACATTTTGATATAAATTCGCGGCCATTATCTAAATTAATTTCTGCTTTGTATGTAGGATGAATGATATGATGAAAACCCGAATCACGAGAGGGCAGGCATTTCATGTCAGAAGTAACGCATTCTCTCTCTCCACGCACACACACGCACACACACACACACTCATATATATATATATATATATATATATATATATATATATATATAAACATTTATGTATATATATATAACATATATATATGATGATTGAAAACTATGATATATCAATATATATAAACATGTAGTATGTATATGTACGTTTTATGAATATAATAGACACACACATACACATACAAAATATATATATATATAGATATGAATAAATATCCTAGTTTACATTCACACACACACACACACACACACACATATATATATATATATATATATATATATATATATATATATATATATATATATATATGCGTGAGCGTGTGTGTATGTATTATATGCATAAATAATAATATATATATATATATATATATATATATATATATATATATATATGCAGGTTTCTGTGTGTATGTGCGTGCGTGTGTACATGTGTTTGTGCGTGTGTCTGTATGATTTAAGATAAGAAAAATACATCTTTGGAGAATTTTTCTCTATTTAATTTATCTTTTTTTCTAAGAAGTGTTTTTGTCGCTAGTCTAGATTATAGATGTGGTGAAAATACTTGGGGAAATATATTTATAATCATGAAACATCAGTAAAAACACTTGAAAGAAAAAAAATAAAAAAAAAAAGGAAAGCTTCTCCAAAGATGTATTGCCTTGGTCTTCAATCAAATATGCAAAAAGTAAATTTGATGCCAAAGAATATATATATATATATATATATATATATTGTTATGTAATAGATGTATATATATATATATATATATATATATATATATATATATATATATATATATATATCGTCATTACCAGACTGTTTCGCTGTATCACAGCTACTTATGCATATATATATATATATATATATATATATATATATAGATATCGTCATCAAGAGACTGTTTCGCCGTATCATAGCTCCTTATGCATATATATATACACATATGCATATATATATACATATGTATAATTATATATATATATATATATTTATATATACATGTATATGTATTTATACATACATACATACATACATTTTTATATATATATATATATATATATATATATATATATATATATATATATATATATATATATCGTCATCAACAGACTGTTTCGGTGTATCACAGCTCGTTATATATATATATATATATATATATATATATATGTGTGTGTGTGTGTGTGTGTGTGTGTGTGTGTGTGTGCGCGCGCGCTCAAACAGCTGATACAATGTTCTCATGCAAACCAGGAAGAAATATATTTCACGGCATGAAATATATGTGCTGTACCTACTATTCTTCTCGTAATTGAATAAGTAATTTTTTTTACTCACCTTACTTTATCCGTTCGAAAACAGATTCTTATGCTTAGTCATTGAAGAGTACTTCTTTTATTCGTCCTGGGTATGACGATGAACTACATCGGGTAGCACGGCTTCTGATCGGCAGATTTTGAGGAGCGTAGAACCTCCGCTTCATTGCTGTCGCTCCCAGGTCAACTCTGACAGGGTGGTAGCAACTGTTAGTCCCCCAGCTATGGGTAAATAATGATCCACCAAATCCAGGTCAAAACATGGAAATATATTAAAAAAAAATTTTTTTAAATACCAGCAATATATTTTTAAAAAAAATATCTGCTCATAAGAGAATAAAATTTTGGCATTATATGACCCACAAGGTGTTGATATGCCGATAAAAAAAGTCAACCAGATGAAATTACACCTTTTGCTCCTGTTACTCGTATTATATTCAAACCATTTGAAAATGTCTTTCTTTTCAATCTTCTCTTAATCTTTCGTGTCGAAGATAGATGAAACAGAATCAAGCGAGTTGGCTGGATCCTCTATGCAAACAAACTTTAATTCATGCACAAAGCAAACTCTTTTCCATATATTTTATCCTTGTGTTTCCTTTTAACGATTTCTCTAATCGAACCAGGAAACAATAATAGAATTTTGCATTAAATATTTATTCATTTTAACGAAAGTCATTAAAGCAACATAATTAACCACCAAAAATAGGGCCATCGTATTTCCTGTTAAATTCTGGGAAGGGTATTACTTTGGCAAAACCAAGTGCTGCTGCTGTATTTGTTCTCAGGATCAAACTCGTTTAACCGTGTTTTAGTAACAGTCACAAGTCTTTTGCAGATAGATGTTAATATACTGCGCAATCAACAGTTTATATCGTTTCCTGTTGAAGTTCAACATTTTAGGTCCCCATTTGAATAGAAGCCAGGCCAAAGGAATCCGCTCATGAATTATAAACTCTAAGCTTTCCCCGGATATCACTTGCGTTTCAACAATATTTTTGGCTTATCGATCGACCCAAATTAAATCAGGAATATGATCTGCTATTTAAGGAGCTGATAAAGTTGAAGATCGCACGAATTGTGCAGCAACTTGGGTCGCAAAATGTCTCCAGTATAAATTGGTACTTCGATTCGATATAGTTGACTTGTCACCCACTTATTGGACGTTTATTTCTCACCCGAATATTTCAACATGAATTTCCTTTGTAGTGTAAATAAAATTAGCTAGACTGTTGAGGCGGTTGTGAAAATCGAGAGGTTAATTTCTGCCACAAAATTATTATTGAATTCCACCGTAAAATAATAATAATAATAATAATAATAATAATAATAATAATAATATCATCAACAAACCCTGTTGTAGTTGGAGCCCTAGGATTGGTTGGAAAATATTCCGGTAGACTAATTGAAGGGATTCCTGAAGGTCCATGCCTCGAGAAGGTGCAAAACGTTGTTCTCACATGTGCAGCCCATACTTTGCCAGGGCTTTTTTTCTATGTATATATATATATATATATATATATATATATATATATATATATATATATATATATATATATATATATATATTTGTCTGTGAAAAGGTGTCACAGTGCCATTTCTAACCTTAGGTCTCTGGGCGGCACCCGGAAAGTAATGTGCACACGCCAGAAATCAAAGGAAATAGCAACAACAACAATAATAATGAAAGATTAACCAAAAGAAAAAAAGAGCCCACTTTGAAGGCAAAATTAAAACGAGAAATTAAGGAAATCAGATGTGAATTATCGATACTAGATGAGATTTCAAGAAATACAAATATATCAACACGAAAACAAAAAGATTAAGAAGAAATGTAAAATTAAAGCAGTATATTGCATTCCACCAATCAAGGAAATAATTAAAAAGAAACTGTAATGAAAGGCACAGAGGACAAGACGATATGAAAAACGTTGTATGTTCTATCGTCGAAATAATATATTCCAAACAGACCTCAAGAATTTTTACAGGGAGAATGGAAAATAGTTATAGATGTCAAAACATTATCATCTATTAAAGAAATGCAAAATTTCGGGAGAATATTGGGAGCAATTCAATGGAATATAATCCCAATGCAGAGTGGATAAAACGGGAACAAGAAAGAATGAAAGATAAACCTGTACAAGAATGGAAAATATAACCAAGAATATTCTTAGGCATGCTCTAACAAAATCTGCAAAATGGAAATCCCCATAAAATAACAAGGTACCAAACTTTTGGCTTTATCATCTGTCATCAATGCATAAAACTCTTGCATAAAATTTATCAATGCTAATTAATAACTCCAATAAAATTTCGGGATGAATCTTTAAAGGTATTACATATCTCCTTCCAAAAACGGATGAAATATATGATCCAAAAAATTATAGGCCAATAACATGTCTGCCCACTACATATAAATTGATCACGTCTGTCCTGACGAACTGTATTTTTCTCGGTGAGAACAGTATTCTGCCCCTAGAATACAAGAAGTGTTGAAGAGTTTCATATGGTTGTAACTAATAATAAATAAAATGATCCTGGAAAACTGCAGGAGCAATGGTAGAAATCTCAGAAGATATTGGATAGATTACCGTAAGGTCCTTAAGGCTTTGAAAATGTCCAAAGTCTCATCGGTGATAGTAAATTTCATTAATATAGCCCGGAAATGTGGCAAACCATATTATAACCTCCATCACACCAAAGCTACTTCAGGTTCCAATTGTTTTTCTGTCTGTCCTTAATCTCCCTTTCACATGAAGTAAATAGCAAAAACCATGGATGGAAAGTAAAAAAAAAAGAAAATGTTTAATCATCTATTCTACATGGATGATATCGAAATCTTTGCTAAAGGCAACAATGAGTTGAAGAGTAGCTTCAATAATGTCAAATGTATCATTGATGATATCGTTATGGATTTCGGAATAGATAAATATACAAAAGTAACATTCAAGAAAGGGAGAATTACAGAAACACACTCAATTGATCTAGAATTTTTTACGAAAAATTATAGACCAATATCAAAATTGATCCCGTCTGCCCTGAAGAAGAGTACTTACACTTTTCTTGAAGCAAACAGCATTCTTCTACTGGAATAGAAGGGATGCAAGAGAGGTTCATATGGTTGTAAAGATCAACTACAAATAAACCAAATGGTCCTTGAAAATTGCAGGGGACGATGTAGAAATCTTAGCGTAGCATGGATAGATTACCGTAAGGCCTTTGATACTGTGCTACACGCTTGGATCCTTAAGACTTTGGAAATGTACAAAGTCCCCCCTCCCGTGATAGCAAATGTCCTTAAACACATTATACCTAAATAACACCAGAGCCACTGCCATCTCAAGCCACATGAATATCCGACGAGGATTCTTTGAAGGAGGCTCCCTGTCACCCATTCTGTTTTCTCACTCCTGAATCTCCCTTACGTATGAACAAAACAATAATAACTATGTTTCAAAATTAACAAGAAAATATTGAATCACCTATTCTGTATGGATGAACTAAAACTCTTTGCCAAAGACGACAATGAGTTGAAGGGTTTCTAAAATACTGCAAAATGTTTCAGTGACAACATCAGTATGGATTTCGGATAAGATAAATGTGCAAAAGTAACATTCAAGAAAGAGAGAATTACAGAAACACACGCAATAGATTTAAATTTTGACGCACAGATAGGGGAAGTGAGACAAAAATGCCTATGAAAATCTAGAAGCCAGTGAAGGAGATGGAATACAGCATACCAAAATAACGGTGAAACCAAGAAAAGAAAACAACAGGCATTTGCGTATGGCGTTACATAACGAATTGAATTCAGCAATAAATACTTTGGCTGTTCCTGTTGTACTGTACAGGTTTAACATCATTGATTGAACCATAGCTGACATTACGCGAATGGATTAAGGTTTCTAATTTGCCAACGCATGTATAATACTAAGGCTGATTTTATATGTGTTCAGATCGGAAGGAGGAAGAGGATTAGTTCAATCGATCTTCAAAGATAGAAGGCTTGATGATGATCTGTGTCAAAGAACATGAAGGTATAAACTTTATTCACTAACAAAGGGAGCTAACAAATTCAAAATGGAATTTCATGTGCAAATAAACCATAATACACCTACTGTAGCGGCAAAGAACCTACAAAATGAAGCAAAACTAAATACAATGGACTAAATGCAGAAACGATGGCCAGATAAGTCGCTTCATGGCCAATACTCTGCCCGTACCAATCGAGCTGATATAGGCAAATCTTGTAATCATCATTGGTTACGTAGTTCAAGGTTGAAAACTGAAACCGAAGTTTTTATTCAGGCTGCACAGGGCCAACGTTTGCTAACTAGAAATTACCAAGTACACATACTAAAAAATTGCGTTAACCCGAAATGCAGTTGTTGTGATAAATATCCAGACAAAGAGATATGAAAGTAATTTCAAAACGTAATCATAATAATAATAATAATAATACTAATAATAATAATAATAATAAGAAGAAGAAGAAGAAGAAGAAGAAGAAGAAGAAAGAAGAAGAAGAAGAAGAAGAAGAAAAAGTATCATGATGCTGCAATAAGCATGGTTCCATGGATTTTAATTTTACTTGCGTGTATTACTGCCTGTATACTGTCACATTTTCATTTAAATCACGTTGAAGACACCAGTTCTCGTTCGATCACCCATGTTACGTTCGGTCTCGACGCTGCTTAACTTCAGTAATCGAACGAGAACAGGTTTTTTCAGTGTGTTTTTAAATGAAAATCTGATAGTGAAAATATTGAAAGGAAGTTTGCAGTAGAATATAAGTTGAAAGCGAGACAAGACGGGCCTCTCAAACTGAATGATTTGAAGCGAATGCTTTTATTTTTTTTAATTGAATATCTTTTGTTCGTTGCAACGAATGGAATAATTGAAATTGCTTAAGAAATATATCGAAAAGTTGCCGTTTAAAATAGAATAAATATATTTCAAGAGAATCTGTCACGTTTCAAATCATAATTTTGCAATATTTTCAACAAAATTCATCGATTTTCCAGCTATATATAAAAAGAATTCATGATTTTTTTTAAATATGGGAATATGTAAGAAGGAAATGACAGTGATAACATTTTTAAAAGCACTTGAGTGAAACGTGTGTATGAAAATGTTATGTTGCTTTTCTTCTCTTATATACAACTACTACTACCACTATTACATCCACTACTACTACTACTGATACTTCTACTACTACTACTACTAATAATTTTATATACATATTTATATATAATTTTGAACACAACTTGAAGCAGACAGATATACTGTCGAAATATTGTTAAATACAGTGTCTTTTTTTTCTTTTCATATATCGCGATCTTCTGTAAGTGTTATAATAATAATAATAATAATAATAATAATAATAATAATAATAATAACAAAAATGATAATAATAAAAATAATGAGATAGGACCTGTTACGTAGGTAGGACTTAGTACAATTTTTATGGGACTAGGCAATACACAGTGACAGAACAATCAGAGCAAACCACCCAGATATTGTTATTAGGGGCCGCAACCCCCCCCCCAAAAAAAAACCTGCCTTCTTATTGATATGGCCGTCCCTGCAGACTGCAATGTATCTTTGAAGATCTCCCAGAAGCTATCAAAATACAGGGACCTTGAAATCGAAATCTCAAAAATGTGACACATAGGAACATCAACAATCCCTGTTGTAGTTGCTCAGTAGAAAATGTCATGATGCGATTTCTAACCTTAGGTCACTGGGCGGTACCAGGAATGAAATGTGTACACACCAGAAACCAAATAAATAAATAAATAAATAAATAATAATAATAATAATAATAATAATAATAATAATAATAATAATAATAACCTTGTAATGCATGGATGGAAAAAGGAAGAAGACAAGTTCACTAAACATGAACAAGAATTTAACAGTTGAAGAAAACCCTAATAATTGTCCCCCATGGAACGGTCACTGACAGAATTGAAATATGGATTGATTGGCATTAAGTGGATTTGTTACAGAATGGAATTCTTTAAGAACAGAAAGAATAACCAGCAAGTGATGAACATTTTACAGTTTATTTAAAGCCAGAAAATATTTTTAGATTATAAGATATTTTTGAGTTAATAATAGTTTAGTTAAAGAAATAAAACAAACCAACGCAAAATTATCGATTATAATTTCCGAGACATTTTCCATTACACCATCCGCACTTAAATCGTGAATAGAAGGGGCGTTTGGAATAAAAGGTTAGTTTGGAAAGTTCATTCAGAAATAATGTTTACGGAACAGGGAAAAGAGTTTTGAATTAACGGACGTTGTAATATACAAAAGAGTTGGGAAAAAGTGAAAAATAGAATAAGCAGTGTGCATCCGGAATAACAATGGCTAGTTTACAAAAATAAATATATAAAAGCCAACCAAGCGTATCTATTGCCCGTACGTGTGCAGGACAACGTCTTATATATTTATTGTTTCGAGAATTTTTCGATACCGATGTCCTCTTAGTCTTTCATCATTTTTCATATTATTCCCCATTTTCATTTTTAAACGGTTCTGGGAAGGTTTAGGGTAGGCCATTTGTCTCGTCCATTCACGATCGAAGTCCAACTCTTTTCCTATTCTTTTCTTTCCTCGATTTTCATCATCATCCTTCGACATGGTTGGTCAGAACTCCATTGACAATTCCTTTCTACACTATTCGACTTTGTATTGCTATCCCAAATGTCCGACCCTGTGTCCCGAACTATGGTGTCTAGGAATGTCAATTTTCGTGAGAAGACACTTCCAGAAGGATGCCATAGGAGTAAGGATGAGACGATTTCCCTGCCCACTCGGTGGCAGTGGCCATCAAACTGTAATTGTTTTTGTTTGAGCTTAAGAGAGATTGGTCTCAGTTCTCCGTAAATTGTGTTAAGCGTTACATGGGATCTCCAACAAATATCTAGATTTTTCTAAGTAGACTTGTACATCTTCCATCGAGTCGTCTATCAAGACGGACAGACAATGTCCAAGTTTCTGATCCATACAGCAGGACTGGCTCA
>CAHIKZ030005299.1:2532500-2555000 GCA_903632075.3 Acanthosepion pharaonis
ACACACACATATATATAATCAATGCACTTTAAATGACGAGTGTAAAAGCTTTAACTGTTATGGAATTTTTTAGAGGAAAAAACTGGAATAGGTATTTAATTTCCTCTTACTTTTTGTCCCTTTCTGGATGGATTCGACCGAATTTTTACAGATGCTGCCATTCGATATTAAAAAAAATAAAGAAAGAAGTCTGAACGTGGAATCTAAATGTAGGCGTTTACTGGTAACATTTCCGCCATAGTCTTCAATATTCAATGCTGCATTATACGTCGAATGATCGTACATCGTAAACGCACGCTGCACTCACTGCAGTTATTTTTTTTTTCTGTTCGGATTGGGAAAACTGCATCGATATATCGATAAGTTTATATGCATTGATGCAATGGCAAGAAAGAAGAAATCTATGCCGACTCCGTCTCTGTAGAAGTGGAGTCAGAGAAGATAATTTTCTCACCGTTCCACGGCGACCCATAAATAAGAATCGATCGTTATATCCACTTATTCTCGCCACAGGAAATCTTATTCGTGTTCACATGTAAAATCCTCTGAAATCTTTAGTGAAATATTTGACGCTTAAGATTTCTGCAACAACCCCACACGAAAATGAGTGAAACTATTATTCAAACCGCTTTCAGGAAATTATTATCCTGTTCTTCCACGTGATGTGGTCCTTCAGAACGTGGATGATCATGGCTCTCAACATCTTCCTCTTATTTGTGGCCCTTATCAATGTTTCTTCCTCTGCCCCAAATCCTTCTCTTCGTTCCGACTTTTATTTCCACAAGTTCCTCAGTTTGCTCCTCTTCCATATCTCTCTTAGCATCGATGCACCCTGTGAGTGTCAAGTTTTCCAAGTCCTCCTTTTTCATGGTGCATCCAAGAGAATTCAGCTGTCTCTTCTGAGTACCTTCTTACCATTTTCCGAAAGGTTTTCTCACTGATTATTCGGTCCATCCAAGGAATTCATAATATCCTACTGTAGAACCTCATTCATGCAGGTTTGTGGGTATGTCACGTTGAATGACCGGTTCCAGTACGACGACCGAAGTTAAGCAATGTCGATACTGATCCGTATCTAGATGGGTAACCGCTTGGGAATATGAGGTGCTGTAAGATTGAATGTGCACTTGGTGTACTGGATAACGGCTTGGAATGAGTAATCAGAGGTCCGGGTTCGTTTTGAATTATAGTCGGTTTTGTTACATTTACTCACGCGCAAATACTCATGGAAAAAGGCACAAAATCCATCATTTAACAAAACCAGCTATGGAATAAATAGTAGAACTTTTATCCAAAAATCTTATCTTCAAATATTGTTAACTAGCAGTAACACACGTAAAAAAAAAATACTTGCTATCCAAAAATACATTTTTGCTTTAAATAACCTACTAAACTTGATTTTTGTTGCATCTTTTACAACTTACAACCCGTAAATCAAAGCCTTTATGCATTACGAATCCAGGGAAATAAAGCACTATCATTATAATGAACTGTATTCTTCCAGAAATTATCTTTTTACATTAATGTTCACCCTGAACAAGGCGAATGACCTACTCCAAGTATAGGACTAGAGAGTGAAGCACACGAAACAGAGTGAGTGGATAAAGCTACCACAGTAGAGGGTTAGTAAGAGACACCATCACAAGCAGATTGATGAAACTACCAAGGTAGAGGGTTAGAGAGTAAGAGACACCACCACAAGCAGATTGATAAAACTACCAAGGTAGAGGGTTAGAGGGTAAGAGACACCACCACAAGCAGATTGATAGAAGTACCAAGGTAGAGGGTTAGAGAGTAAGAGACACCACCACAAGCAGATTGATAAAACTACCAAGGTAGAGGGTTAGAGAGTAAGAGACACCACCCAAACAGGTTGATAAGATGACCAATGTTAAAATTGAAATCGGATTTGAAAGAGAATGAAAAATACTTTAGAAGCAATACGAAACCCCATCCTAAAGAGGAAAGAAGGGATAAATCTGTACTTCTGTCAAAAAAAAGGTGGGGGGATGAAACCTGGACGATGGGCAAACCTGTATATATATAGGTAACTATACTCGTTTCGGAAAACCTTCGAATTTTTGATTTGCCAATAATCAAATCAATCTCGAGGGAAAAAAAGGTTTTTAAAAAAGAAAGAGCTAGAAACATGAAAGTCTGTCGAAAAAAATCGCAAAGATGCAGGTTTAAAGCCCAAAGAAAAAAACTCGACACGAATAAACAACTAACTAAAAAAAGAGCTCAATACAATCGTAGAGCAGAACTAGATAAACCTAGTGAGCCAGACAAATCCACCCAGGCCCCACCCAAGGCCTGGGTGGGTTTGTCTGGCTCACTAGGTTTATCTATCTATCTATCTATCTATCTATCTATCTATATATATATATATATATATATATATATATATACTGACTCTCCTGTCGAATTCGACGTATGAGGGTCAAGCAGATCAGTTTCCAGGAAACCGACAGCCCGACAACGGCACATGAGTTTTGATTATAGTGGTGAAGGTTTCGTGCAGGACCAGCCACACTTTTTGAAGGGCCGATTACAGAGACCTGGTGCACTAAGTGCCACAAGGTTCCCAAACGACCCTCTACAGGTTTTGAATTCAGAGTTGTCTTTCTCCTAGACCAGTTGCCATCCAAGGTTATAAAACCCAGTATTCCCTGCTATTTACCCATATCTGGAGGGAGAAGAAGAGGATTCACACATTTCCCAGGGGTATTAGCACGTAAGTGAATGTAATGGATTCGACTGGAATTCGAACTTAATTTAAACTGTATATTTCTTTCTTTTCGTCGACCGGCCTGAATGTTCGAGAAATCTGATTAAAGAAAAATATACGCTCTCCGGCAGGATTAGAACCTGCGTTACCCTTGCCAGAGGAAACAGTCGTTATATGAAACGTGCTTCCTGATCGTCTTTTCTACGATGTGCCACGACGAAAATATAAACACATTGTTTAAGAAATAAACGAAACGCCTACACATATATATATATATATATCCACTAAAATAACGTTTAAGTAAGAAAGTATGTATATAATCGGCAAATATATAAGGCTATTCGGAAAAAAAATAACATATTTTACCGAACAAACATGAGAAAAAAAGAATTTTTATTTTGACCAAATTTCAATTGGCGAGAAAGAATCTGAATCATGTTTGTCATTTTTCCATTAACTGTATTTTATTTGAGAATTGATTTTAACGATTTGAACTCGTTTTTTATTTAAATTTTCATTGGTTTTATGATGTTTGAATTCCACTTTGATTGACCACCAGTTTAAATAAGCACACGTATTTGGCTTGAGCGAGGTGATCGTATATTAACCGCAGGTAATTTGACAATCATTAAACATTCAACACATTTTCATCTGAGTGAAACATCTTAATATTCCGGCATTTTCAAGGTTAAAACAGTGATCATTAATATATATATATATATATATATATATATATATATATATATATATATATATATATAGTAATGATCAGTGTTTTATATTAATGATCACTGTATAATATATATATATATATAGTAATGATCAGTGTTTTATATTATTGATCACTGTATATATATATATATATATATATATATATATATATATATATATATATATATATATACACTGTTACCTAAGAACATGCAAGTAACTACTACAAAATTAGAACTTTTTCACAAATGAAATACATTATTTTTAAAAATGTTCCTTTTTTAAATATTTTTTTACATCTCTTATCCCCACTTATTTAATATTATGAAATATCGAGAAATTCAATTTTGTAGTTCAATGTTTATATTAGTTGTAAGGATAAGTCCTTGGAGAATTTAAATCATCACTTTTTTTTTTTTTGTAAAACACGATCCCAGTTGCAAAAATCTGCTCTGAATCGTAATATAAAACATGCAAGAAAACAAAGATATTATATAATTAGTAAAACTTTTAATTCATTTTATGAATGTTTTATGTTATTGACACTATTATCTGAAGAAAAAAAAAAATTCGATGAATAATACTGAATTTGTTACAAGAATAATTTTCATATTTTAAAATTTTAATGATATTAATTCATAAAGTTTTAAAACTTAAAGTTTTGTATTAATTTGTATCTGTTAGATTATAGTGTTATTAAGTAAAATTATATAATCATAAACGAAAGATCTTACTACAATTCAGCGACACCCAGTATTTTAAAACGCATTTGGGATATTTTGTGTGTGTAAACGCTCTGATGTCTGTAAATACGGACAAGCATGTATGACGTTATAAGCGATAACTATAGTAAATTTAAAATTTACTGGTAATTTTCTAGCATTCCCTCAACAAGCGATTTCATAAGTAAGATTATAAAGCTATAATACCTCAAATTAAATAAAATATTAAATTAGTTACAATATTTTCCTAAATTTTAAATATTACTAGTTTTAAAAAAAATTAAATAAAAAAGGCTTTCCCGTTGTATTCGTTAAGTAATTTTACAGCTATGTAACTTTTACTTAAAAAAGCAGAACATTAAGTTATCGATAAATCTGTCACACCTCATAAAAACACCTACGTCCTAGAAATTCTTAACTTAAAGTAAGAAATATTTGTTTTAATTCAGTTTAATTAAACTTAAGATTTTTTCATCTTCCCCAAAGAAGATTTCAGAAAATTATATTTTAATTTTGAAATTTTTTTTTTTTTATTAAAGAGAATTATGTTGTCTCTATAGATTTGTCAATATGGCGGATTTTACTGATTCATTTCAAAAATAATTCCAATCAAGTTAAATTCGGTTTGAAATAGAGCAAAGTATTTTGCTTATGGAAATATATTTAATCTATTAAGTTGGGATAAAAACCAAAATTTATGCGATAAAGGTATCATTTTTGGGCGGTGTCTACTTTCATGGTATTTCTGTTTTCAATCTTTTAATTAAAAAAAAAAAAAAAAACATTCACAACATTAATTGCAGTTCTAACCAGAAATCTGAATTACGTCTTATTTCCCTGGATGATGATATTTGAGTTACTTTCGAATTATAAAATGAAAGAACATTTTTAAATTTCGTTTTTCTTGTGCCTCTTTTTTATTGCAACCGAATAACTAACGAGAAAAGTAAATGTCATATCCCCGTGATCACGTTCGTTCCAATAATTACATACGATTACTAATATTTGTAGCAATACGGTCCGCATTTATGAAAGGAGTGGATGTTTTTTTCATCATGCAGCTCAAAAATATAAACTACAATGAAATACTCTTTCACTTTCTCCACAGCTTTACACACACACGCGCATATGTGTGTGCATATATATATATATATATATATATATATATATATATATATATATATATATATTACGTACTATGCTAGACTTGACTGATATTTTCATTAAGTTGAGATCAGTTTTCCCTTCACCGACATGAGACATTGATTTGCTTGTAGCAGGAGGTGCTAAAAAGCTTTTTATCGCCTCACTGAACTCTGTCACTGTTTCTCATATTATATACAATGTTCTTCATACGATATATTGAAACAGGTCTGCTAAGTAATACTCGGTCTTCATCGACTTGTCCGCCTGGTCATGTTGTTTCAAAGGAAACTTACTGCTGTTTTGACTGGTCGTTCCATTAACTTGAGTCCACTTGTCACTTCACCGCCATTTGACATAAGCTTACTAGTGGCAGTTGCGTTCGAAAAAAACTTTCCGGGTATTGCTGAACTCTGTCAGTGCTCTCCAATATATATATATATATAATATATATATATATATATATATATATATATATATATATATATATATATATATATATATATATATAATATTAGTGGCCAATATTCTTTTTTTCTAATAATTTCACACAAAGGAAGGCAATAATGCCACTACGACGTAAGGGGTTACAAGGAGTGTAAGAGAATGAGAAAACTTTAGTGAGCAGAAGTGAGGAAAAGGTAAAAAAGGAACAGTATTCAAGACACCAGAAGCTGGCGATTGACGTTGGATCTAAATTTCTGAAGATAGTAGAAGAATATTTTATTGTAGGTGGATAGATTATTATTATTATCATTATTATTATTATTATTATTATTATTATTTAGAGAAAATATATTGCAGATGTATATATTATCATTATTATTATTATTTAGAGAGGATATATTGTAGATGGATATATTATTATTATTATTATTGTTGTTGTTGTTTGAAGAAGATTTATTGGAAGCGTATGTATTTTTTTTAAGCAAATCACCTGAAGGAAGGTGGGAGTGCCACAATCACGCAAGGTGTTACAAAGAGTCAGAGTAAGAGTAAAGAGGAGTGTTTGAGAAAAAGACAAAGAGAAGGACAGGGTTCAAGGTCAAGGCATCAGAAGATGTCGATTGACATTACATTTGAATATTTGAAGATTGTAGTTATCAGGGAAGCAAGTGATAGGAAGAGAGTTCCACTGACGGGAGCTGCGAGATAAGAAGTTGTTGGAGTAGAAGACAGTGAAAGGATGGGACCAATATGTCAAACTAGTATCACGCTTAAATTCATGCAGTTTGGGAACCAGTGAAAGTAGCTCTTCGGAGCAGTTGCGATGAAAATACATGTAGAAAAGACAGATAGAAGCCACAGCATATCAATGAGAAAGTGACCAAAGACAGGATGCCAGATCACGTTGCATATCCGTCTCTGGATTTTGTCGAGGACATCGAGATGAACAGCGAGAGCACCAGGCCATATATGGCAACAGTATTCAATACAAGGACGAATGTTTGATTTGTAGATTTGAAGGATAGACTCAGGCGAGAAAAAAAAAAACCTTCTGGTGCGACATAAAGATTCAACTTTCCTTGCAGTAGATGAAGCTATAGATTCAATGTAGTTGTTTCAGTTCAGGTCAGTGGACAACGTGAGACCAAACAGGCGCAGAAAGGCGCTCTCGTGGAGTTAGCCATCAGCCATCAGCCATCCTGATGGGAGACAGGGAGGGTTCTTTATGGTGGTTAAATGAGAGCAGTTTCGTTTTAAATTTTACAAAACATTTCCTGCCCCAGTCAACCACAACCTGAAGGTCCTTCTCGAGTCTTACGGCCAGTATTATTATTACTATTATTTAGAGAGAATATATTACAAGTGTATATATTATTATTATTATTATTATTATTATTATTATTATTATTATTACTAGAGAGGATATATCAGAGGATATATTATTATTAGAGAGGATATGCGACGTGAAAATTCTACAATAGATTTTACAACGTGTCCCGTCCTTTTCATACATGGTAACTTCAAGGATAACATCAAACACGACACCAGCAGGTTCTTATATGGCATAACCGCCATCAAAATGGCCTGCTATTAAAAGGTTTTTTGAACAGTTGTCCTCCCTATATATGTTCATAAACAGCGCTTCTTCATCTTATTTTTACTGCTCATAAAACAACACTGATGCTCTACTTTGAGTGGCTCTTAGGCCTTTTATCCTTAGGCCTTTTATCCTTAGGCCTTTTATATGAAGAACTATTGTTTTAGGTGTGCTATATTTATGGGATAAAGTGCTCCAATATCAACGTATGTAAAGATAAAGTGAACATTGAAGTCAACACTCAGAGGCGACAGGCTGTTTCATGCTAGACGCAATCGGGCTGCCTGACGATTGCGTCTAGCATGAAACAACCTGTCGCCTCTCGTATTGACTTCAATATTCACTATATATATATATATATATATATATATATATATATATATATATATATATATATATATATATATATATTGTATTTTGGTAGCAATTCATCTTTTATACAAGTTTCATCAATGGTTTACACAAGTTTGACATTCGTGTACATTTGTGGCTAGTCTGTCTTTCAACATTCAACGAGTGTCGTAGTGAGTTAACTAGGAATTGAAGATTAGCAGGATTTTCACTTGTGGACGGATCGCAACCCCCATGGCATAATGCAGGCTAGACACCAGCATCATTTTACGAATAATGTATTGGGCTGGATTTTTTAGGTGATTGTTTGGTAGGTCTATACGTACCCTCAGCATGTTTTTCAGGAGTTTTTTTTTTACAGGGAATTTAATTTGAACACGGTTCTAGATCTGCTAGAAGATGCACACCTGTAAAAATGTAACAAGAAAGAAATCCTCATACATGCCCGAAAATACAGTTAACCAATAAGGCCAAATGAAGAGTGACCCAGGTTAAACAGTACAGATTTTATAAGGATTCCACCTGTTTGACGTGACCATCGAGTTTCAGACTGAGAATGTTAATCAATATGCCACCCACAACATTATTTTATTAATAGAGATTGATGCATTAGAAATTAGATCATGTGAACACAGTTCGAAAATAATTGTTCGACAACAATTATTTGAAAAAATTTAGTCGAAAGTAATTTATTCGAAGAGTGAATTGTTTGAATGAAAATTAATGGAAAGACACTTATACTAAATGACAATTGTTCGAAATAAAAATATCGTTAATAAAACAATTTGGTAAGAAAAAATCCCTATGACCTTAAGTTCTATGACACTGCACGTAAATAGTCATCATTAAACAATCAAACTATATATTTTTTAAGTTTTCCTTTTTCGTCGTGGTGTTTCTTGGCGCTCTTGATATTTTGATAACCTGCTCTTATTTTTACAATATGAATTTCTTGCAAGTAATGTAGTCTTTTAAGAGCGTCTAAGAATTTCCATTTTCTGGGATGTTGGGATGACACTTGCTGCGAAGAAGCCCTATGCCATCTTTCAAGGGCATTATTAGTTCTAGGTAAATCAGAATTGACTCTCTCAAAGCAAGACCACATACGTATTTCGAATAATTGTCATTTAGTATAATTGTCCTTTCGGTTAATTTTCATTGAAACAATTTACAATTCGAATAAATGTTTTTCGAATAATTATTTTCGAACGATTATTTTCGAACAATTTTCTCGAGAGGAAAAATTAGAAGAGTGGCCTCATAATATCAAAGACTCTTTGAGGGCGGCTGTTCTTGACATGATAGGTAGCATGAATTAGAACCATTGTAGCCGTGCATAGAATCACTTTCGAGGCTGCCTGAAAACCTTCCTCGAATCATTGGTCGTTTCTTTTTTGAGGAACCACTATTTTCTAAGTTAAACACGTCTACCTTTTTTTTTTTAAAAAAAAAAAACGTATACCAGTTTTCTATTTTTTAACACCAAATTGTCTAGCATAATTGTTCATTCCACAAAATGTTTAATACCTAAAAAAAACAAACACTAAATTGAGTTTCTTTTTTCAGGTTTACAGATAAAACGTTTAGACATCTTGACACCATTTGTCATAAGAATCGTTGAAAAACACGTAGAGTTATTGTTGTGATGAAATAACCCAACTTCCCCATTCACGATAATGGACGGACTGGTTGCCGATTAAGTACGACCACCACGGACAGTGAAAAAAAGGTCTTCGTTTGTTAACACCTATTGCGGTTAGCTTACTGCTGACTCTGTCTCTGTATTTTGACATACCTACATCCGATTATAGAATTATTATTGTAAACCAACACTCGGGTTTACATTGTTTATTATATCTTGCACGAGATATAACAGCTATTCAGCTAGAAAGAAAACAGGTTAAAATCCTTTTGGGTCAGTCCAACTGTCTTCTCAACTGAGCAATGGTGAAAGGAAAAACAATCATTCAAGCCTTCAATAATGATACCAATATTCATACTCTGGCTTCCATTTTCAAAGTCCATTCAAGAACCACTAAGAGAACTGTGAATAAGTTTTATAAAAAAAGCGGGAACAGTAGAAAGGAAAACTGAATCAGTAGGTCAAAACAGGAAGGGGGATCATCATTTTAGCTTAGAGATAAAGAGATCATTTAGAAAAGATCAAACACAATCTCTAAGACGTTTGGCACATGAGAGCAGTGTTTCGGCTACGACAGTCTAAAGAGTGAAAACAGACTTGAAAATAAAATCTTAGGTGAAACATGTGAGGCAACTTGTTACTCCAGGACAGAAAGTTAGAAGATTAGACAGAGTGAAGATCATCTCGAATAACTTGGAAAAGGATCATGGAATAATTATATATATATATATATATATATATATATATATATATATATATATATATATATATATATATATATATACACACACATATATATATATATATATATATAATTACAGTTCATATATATATATATATAATTAAAGTTCAGATATATATATTATGAAACAATTTACTCAAATATTTACTTAGATATTGGTATCTATAAAAAGAATGTATAAGCATAAAAATGTCTTAAAATAATTGTCTGATTTTCATAATGTGTGACGTCTTTGTTTACATTTGGATACGCTTTGAGCAGATATGAATGTCCGTGAGAGATTCATGGAAGATTATAATTTAAAAGCAGAAAAATCGGTTAAGGTACGTCAGGCTATATGACGGTTCCGTATAGGGTAGAGGTTCGATTTCTGTCGGAATACGAATATTTTCTATGAAACTTTCTCGGACATTCAGGCCGGTAAATGTTACTGTTTATTATAAACAGAGCATTTACTTAAATATTTATATCCATAAAAAGAATATATGTACATAAAAAAAATATCTTTATATATATATATTTGAACATTATTTCAATCCTTCATGAGCTTCTGATCCTTAGCTATGATTAATTATTGGAGAACATTTCTTTTTCTTTCATGATACATTTCATCATGATACTTATGTTAGGCTTGGAGACTAATTATACATTCTTTGGTCAAAGTAAAGACCAATAGTGTTATAAGAATCGCGGAGAATTTCAGTAAGATATCTTTAAGCATTTCTAAAATACAACGGTTCAGAGTTGATCTAAAAATTGTACAATTTTGCTGTTACAGCCGGTATATATGGCGAAATGTATGATAAATTAGAAAAGAAAATTCTCGTAATGTATTTCGTTCTACATGAACTTCATCGGACAAAACGCGTCACAATACTTTTTCCACTTTTTCATAGATTTTTACCCAATATTGTTCTTGATGTATAAAATCATATATATATATATATATATATATATATATATATATATATATATATATATATATACTTGCAGTAGAGCCCGGCGTTGCCCGGGGATGTAGCAGTAAGAGATAGATCAAGTATCGACCATCATAAAGACTGAAAAATAAAATTGACAAAGATTATTGTTTAAGGTTGACGGGCACGCATGTCTTAATTAGTATTTTTTTTTACGAATTGGTCAAACTCAAACAAAAACATTGTGTTCAATAAATTGAATAGAATTTTATTATAAATAATTGTCTTGTAAATGGAATTTTTAAAGCATTCTGAATGTAAAAATAAAGAAAAAAGTGTGCAAGAGAATATGAAACACTAACTGCCAAAAAAAAGTGAAGTTTTGTTGAAATCGGTTGAAAAATGTAGGAAATCCGACCCCATATATAAACGAACACACACACACACACACACACACACACACACACACACACACACACACACACAACCTGGGTTTTATAATAAGTATAACTCGATATGAGTTGTCCCCCTTTCATTCTTACGATGACTCTTAATCGTGTTTTCAAATCGATTTTGTGCAAAAACAATTGTGTTTTTCCAATTTTTGGTGCTGTCAGAACCACCGCAAGGTAATTTTTCGTAGTCCTGTGAAGTTTTGTTGAAATCGGTTGAAAAATGTAGGAAATCCGATCCAATATATAAACGTACACACACACACACACATGTGTGTGTGTGTGTGAGTGTGTGTGTGTGTGTGTGTGTGTGTGTGTGTGTGTGTGTGTGTGTGTGTGTGTGTGCATGTGTGTGTGTGTGTGCGCGTGCGCGCGCGCCCGTGTGTCAGTGTGTGTTTGAAATTTCATATATAAGTAAAATACACATATCAAAAGAGATAAAGATGAATAAAGACAGTTATTTTAAGCGCCGCGTTTCATCCTCTGATGGACTTTGTCAAGGCAAATGTAACGATTTTATTTTTTTAACAATAATTTGTACGCAAAAGTAAAAATATTTGAATTTGCCCAAATCTTTAAATTTAAGAGATTCTCTTAAGTATACAACAGGCTAACTGTGAAAATCTAGGAAAATTATGGAGGCAGCTAAGTGATATAATTTAATGTCTAATAAGCCAAAAGAAGTAAATGAATCAATGTCTGCTGTTTGATGAAAACTAATTCATTTTTCATACACAACAACCATTATTTTAACATAATATCCTTTCTTGGCAATGCATTTATTCGAATTCAACGTTAAACTTTCAGATTTTAAATTAGTAGTAATAAAATTAACCTCGGTATTCGGCAGCTGCGTGTTTGACTACATTCCAACACACATATTAATCGATATAAAATGATTTAAATATTCACGAATATGTAAATGTGGACACACACACACACACACGCACACTCTCTCTCTCTCCCTTTCTCTCTCTCTCTCTCTTACAAGCACACATGCACACGTATATATTTGTGTATATGAGAATGTATATATAATTATACAAATTTCAAAGCTGGATATGCAATGTGATAGGTTTTGACTTGGGGTTTCGACTCCAGTCACTTTCTCACAGCCATAATGTGCCTTCACTTTATCTTTTCTATAAATATTTTCATGGCATTTTCTCTGACGAGCTATTTTCACTGGTGCCTCGGATGCATGAATTTAAGCGTGCTACTAGGTTGGCATCTCGGTCCCACCCTCTTAATGAGGAAACAGTTAAATGTAGCCACCTCTTCTACCCCAAACAGCTCTTTCTCTTGCACTTCCCGACAGTGGAACTCCCTTCCCCTTACTTGATTTCCTGATAACTATAATCTTCAAAGATTTAAATCTAATGTCAATCGACATCTTCTGTTGCCTTGATCGCCGTTCTTCTTTTTATCCTTTCCTCAACGCCCACCACCTATACACAATCTTTTCTGTTATTTACACTCTCTGTAACCCCTTGCGTACTAGCAGCACTAACACCTTGCTTCGAGTGAAATGCTTAAGAAAAAGAAAGGTTATTATAAAATATATCGTATCCGGTAAATTGCTGGGAATCAAATGCTCGACAGTAAATTGCTCGAAATCAGTTGCTCGACAGTAAATTGCTCGGAATCAGTTGCTCGACAGTAAATTGCTCGAAATCAGTTGCTCGACAGTAAATTGCTCGAAATCAATTGCTCGACAGTAAATTGCTCGAAATCAGTTGCTCGACAGTAAATTGCTCGAAATCAATTGCTCGACAGTAAATTGCTCGGAATCAGTTGCTCGACAGTAAATTGCTCGAAATCAGTTGCTTGACAGTAAATTGCTCGAAATCAATTGCTCGACAGTAAATTGCTCGAAATCAGTTGCTCGACAGTAAATTGCTCGAAATCAATTGCTCGACAGTAAATTGCTCGAAATCAATTGCTTGACAGTAAATTTCTCGAAATCAATTGCTCGAAAAATAATTTCAGTTTGCTCGAAACCTGTGGTTTAAAAAATATAAAACTACATTGTTTCTAATATTTACTATAAGATAAAATAATACAACTTTATTGTTAACTGAACAGTTTAAATTAAAGAACGAGTACATTTATATAGCAGGTATTTTTTTTTCTCGAAAGGCAGTTGCTCGAAACCTCTGGTTAAAAAAATAAAACATGTGCTAACCATTTCCTTTTTTTGCACATTTTACATCTTCAGTAAATCTTATTGTTCACAGATTTATCCTTAATATATATATATATATATCCATCCAAACACAACTTCTTTCCTTTTTCGCTCCGAACAAAAGTTATGTCAATCATTAGGGTTAGAGATCTCCAAATTTACTGAAATAGAAATAGAAAACAATTATAGAAAAAAAAATCAGGACTGCTAAAGTTGAGTGTTGTAGCTCTTTTTATATCCAGCTCCGTTGACAAGTCGTGAGATGGCGCAGTTTACGTGGTGCTTTGAGCTTCGAAATTACTTCGAGCAATTTGCCTTTCGAACAATTGATAGTTCGAGAAATTATTTTACCTAGATCCAAAATATATACCCATTTGCATAGACAAGTAGCGGTTAGTTCGCTAGAAAATGTTGGTACAAATAGTGATTGACATTTTCGTTTTTGCTACGATCAAACTAAAACATTGCACGACTCAAGCCATATTGATTATTGCGGTGTTCCAGCTGCTCTTATTTGTATCTCTTTCGTTTAGGCACATTGAAATCCAGGGTGTGAGAATGGGTCCAGATTTTAGAGATTCCAGCCAAGTCTCATTTCGAAGATCGCATTGTGCAATTCTTTCGTTGAATGCAAGTTAAAGAGCAGTACAAAAAAAAAAAGAAAAAAAAGAAAGAAAAGAGTACAAAAATGGAGAATAAAATGGCGTGTTGTAAACAGGTGTATATAGTACGGTGTGAATCTCCTGCGGCAATATGCACTCGGCCGCTCTTCGAGAAAGAAGTTAAAAATGTCTTTCTTGTTTTCCTTTTTCTTTTCTTTTTTTCCCTTCTTCCTGGAACGATAAGAGATTGCAAAGAGATTATTGAAGAATCGCGAAAAAATATTTTCGCAGGAATTATTTTGATTGAATGATTCTCAACCAGACACAGAGGCATGTATAAATTACGAAATGATAGAAAGAGAGGAAAGTTGAGAGAGAGGGGGAGAAAGCAGAGTGAGAGAGAGAGAGAGAGAGAGAGAGTGAGAAATAGAGAAAACTAGGGAGAGCGAAAGAAATAAAGAAGGCAGAGGGTGGGAGGGAGTCACAAAAATAGGCTAGAAGCGTAGGGGACATGGACATAAATAAAATTCAAACGCGTTCTTAAGCGCTCCGGGAAACAGATGTTAAGTCGACTCATCATTCTTGCCTGTGTTGTGCGGGTGGTGTAATTGATAATGAGAAATCGGAGAGTCGGGTTCGAATTCCATTCGTGTTCTTTACTTTAATTTACGCTCAGAAATGATTCCATCTCTTCATCTAACTTAACTACGGATTAACTAGTAAAGCTCATTGTTTTCTCCAAAAACGTCGACCATGAAATATTCACATACAAAAGAGCTTTAGCCAAAAAAAAAAAAAAAGCTTCTGCTTTATGCAACGCACGAAGACTGATAAGCCGTAAAAAATGAAATAAACCAATCAATCTTGATTGCGTAGATCTATATAAACAAAATTTCTGAGAAGTTATTATTTATATGAGGACTATTGTCCCCACCTTTGTTTTTATAATGTTTCGGCAGTTGCATCCTCCGGTTTTCATCAGGTTTATGTCGATCCGGGTAACATACAGGGAATTCCGAACTGAACCATTTATTTCATGTACAGGGGTGGACATTTCGCGTCCCACTGCCCAGATCTAGGGATCTCTTATCTAGTTCTTATAGTGTATACGCGGTGTCAGCGACAGCATTAAATGGGAAGTATTAAAAATAAGAACGAGATTTCCCTAGACATGACCAGTAGAAAGAGAACATTCTACCCCGCGTGTATATATATATATATATATATATATATATATATATATATATACATACATACGTGCGTGCGAGTATATATATATATATATATATATATATATATATATATATATATATATATATATATATATATAGATAGATAGATAGATATAGTAGATATATATATATATATATATATATATATATATATATATATATATATATATTGATGCATGTTTCATTAAATAATATAGACGCGTTTTGTCTATTTATTTCAAGTAAGTTCCTTTCACATGTCTGATAAGCTTAATAACATTATCATTGAAAGACGAAAAGGAAATCAACATATTGAAACATGTTTAAATCCAATCTAAGCTTTCGGCTTACATAAGCCATTATCAAAGTTGATATATATATATGTGTGTGTGTGTGTGTGTGTGTGTGTGTGTGTGTGTGTGTGTGTGTGTGTGTGTGTGTGTGTGTGTGTGTGTGTGTGCACCCATAAATAAATAAATAAATATATATATTACATGAATCATTCATACAAAAAACAGATATTGAAGTTAATGATATAAATGGCGAGAATCCATCTTCGCAAACAAATTTAATAAATTACATTAACACCAGACCTTTAGATCAATGTTATGATCCCTGTTTGTAAATTCCACTTGCATAAGGTCGTTTTTTTATTTTTTTACAAGCTTTCATCTGTGCATACAGACTTCATCAGGTATGGAAATAGATTTGTTTTTTACATCCCGGTAATAATAGGATAACGAAAGAATAGATGTCATCCGAAATATGTTTTTAGAAATGTGTTATTGTTAATTGTAAGAAATATTTGGATCGTGCGGTCGCAAAGCTGAGGTTGAATTTTTAAATTTTAAGAATGTGCGTTTTTGTACTAATATGGTAATAGGAGAATTCTTTTGTACTGGTAGGTTTTTAAGTCAATGTGGCATGAACTAAATTGTTCAATAAATAGAGGAATGTCACATTTATTATCCGAAAGTTGCACGTCGGATCAGTTATTTTGATATCAAGTATGTGATGCAGTTCAATTTACATTACATCAATCATTCAAACAAAAACAGATATTGAAGTTAATGACATAAATGGCGAGAATCCACCTTCGCAAACAAATTTAATAAATGACATCAACCCCGAACCTGTAGATGAATGAATCCTGATCCAGTTTATATCTCTACAGTGCCCCCTTTTTCAACTTATTCGCCTTTCTCTTGATGTTTCTTGAATTAACTTTGAAGATGGAAGCCAAAGTATGAATGTTGGTACAATTACTGAAAACTTGAATGATTTTTTCCTTTAATCATTGCTCAGTTGGGAAGACATAGTGGGACTGACACACACACATACCTGGTGTAACTGCTAATTTGTCCAAATCGTGTTACAACATAATTGTCCATCCCACAAAATGTTTAATATCTAAAAACAACTAAACTAATTGAGTTTCGCTTTTTCCAGGTTTTTAGATAAGGCGTTTAGCAATCTTGATACCATTTGTCGTAAGAATCACTGAAAAACGCTTTTGAGTTATTCTGCTAAAGGTTAGTCTTTTTGTGTCAGCTCCACTATGACCTTCCAATATTCATGAATTTAACGTTCTTTTACACGTGCAGGTTCATGAATTTCTGCTTTTGTTTTCGTCTTCGTTTTTTTAGTTGTAGATTTTTCTTCCAGATGTAAAATTTCTTCGAAATTAAATTATTTGTTTTTATAGTTTATATGGAAATTGTTATGTTATGTTATACTAGATTGTAGTATTTGTTACTTTGTATTATTAATCAAATTACGAAATTTTATGTTGTATTTGTATTATTAAATTATAATAATTTATTTTATTTATTATGTTATATTATTATTAAAGTAACAAAGTAAATATTTGTTAATTACAAAGTAACTTCGAAGTCGGGGAAAACAACAAAAAATTGCCTATATTGTAGTAATGTTTTTATATGATATTATTAATTCTCTATTTTTTAATTTTATGTTAATATTTTTATTTAGTGTCTTAAATCTTAAATCTTATACACACACATACATACATACATACATACATATATATATATATATATATATATATATATATATATATATATATATATATATATATATGTGTGTGTGTGTGTATATGTGTGTGTGTGTATGTGTGTGCATGATTTAGAAAACTGTAGATAAATCATAAAAGTATATATATATATATATATATATATATATATATATATATATATATATATATATATATATATACATTTTAATGCTTTATTCAGTGTTCAATTAGCTGTATAAGATGCAGTTAATACAGATTGATACGAAACGGGGTTCCTTATTTGATGAGGGTGATATTTAGAAATATATGTGAATAATCGGTAAAACACAAAAGAGATAAGTAACTTGACACATAGTAGTTTCATTAATCTTAATTTGATGATCTATCTATGATGGGGTTCTGTAAATATCTCAGTCCGTCCAATAATCATTTAACTGCAAAAATAAAACTGATGTTTGTTGTTTTAAAAGATTTTGGGAAGCGATTTTCGCTGAGAGGTTTTCGGCAGTCACTTGTATTGATATAGACCGCATTAACCTGCATCTTTCTCTCTCTTTTCCTCTCTTTCTATGAGCCTATCTCCATCTATCTATCTATCTATCTATCTATCTATCTATCTATCTATCTATCTATCTCATAGATAGATAACACATTGAAAATATATATATATATATATATAGATAGATAGATAGATAGATAGATAGATAGATAGATAGAAAGATATATATATATATATATACAGATAGATAGATAGATAGAAAGATATATATATATATATATATATATATATATATATATATATATATATATATATAGAGAGAGAGAGAGAGAGCTAGAGCGTGTGAAATGGAATTTATGAATAAACTGATAAACTGGTATATTGATAGCTATGATGTGACTGATAAATACATATTAGCAGACAGATCGATTGTTGGGTAATATAACTGACTATATTCCACATAACAAACACAACACACGCATACATACACATACACAGACACACACACACACACACACACGCATACACACACACACACACACATATATATATATATATATATAAATATACATATATATATATATATATATATATATATATATATATATATATATATATATATATATAAGTATATGTATGCATATGTATATACAAAACACACCTCTTGCATCCTAATAAATAGTGTTACTCGCCAGTTGTTCATATTCATCAGTGGGAACTAGAGCATCGTTCCAGGGTTTGATCTCTAATAGATGTTGTAACCCTGGCGACCCTCGAAGCTTGAGGCTTCTTCACTCAGTGTAAAGATTGTGCGACCGAAAAGAGCAAACATGTGAGAAGGAAGAGCGTCGGAAAGTACTGGAAAAGGAAATATTTTCAGTGGGAAAAGAACGTCAGGACAAAACTCATCGAATCCGTATGTGAAGCGCCTGAAGTTATCGTTGGGAGCACCTGCGAGTGAAGATAACTTGTTAGATGATGAGCGTAACGACTACGCATGCGCATGTCTTGCTGACTGTGTTTATGAGCTTACGTGCGAACTGGCCAAGGTGTGCCGATGGACCTGTGTAGCGGTGAATACGTTTGTAGATATACTTGTTGCCCTCGATCATCGGAACGAAAAATAGAATATTTCTGTACGTTGTAGATTTTACTGAGGACTTTTTATGTACCTATGTTTGTATCTGTATCAACTTGAACGCCAAAGCCAGGATCTTACAGATTTTCATGACCTATACATTTCTTATACCACGGCTATTTTTTGTTTTTTGGTAAGGACCGCGATTTTGAACTTAATAGATTATCATAATTAGTATTATAGTATATTATAGTTATTATGTTCAATAGCTCTCAATAAATGTTAGTATATATGATAATATTTTGATGAATTTCACATTTTAACAATACAACATGCGATGGGTAAATTATTACCATTTTATTACCATTTTATATTTTTAATTTAGCGCATGCGCGTTGTTTGTCTTTGATATCATCAACGGCACGGTATAGTAGGGTCAGTTGGGCACTTTCTGTGATATAAAAGCACCATTGACGCAACTCACTCCGCCAGATATTTGAAACAGGATGCGGTACTACTTGGCACTCGAACTGGAAACCCCAATACAAACATTTTAAAGTGTTTGGGTGTCAATTTGTGGACAATGCAAAGGATTCGGAAAAAGTTGGATGATATATCCAGTCAACATCATGGTGTTTGGAGAAGATCACTAGTGGTGGCGATGTTATGCCTCCATCCATCTTCCCATATAGTCTCAGGCTCAATACGGAAGACTTTGCCTTGAGGAGTTTGTGCTGCCCTGGGTAAAGGGGTTGGCTGCTGGAAGAACCTATGTTTGGCAACATGAACCTGCACCATGCCACACAAACAGGAGAACCTAGTCATTGATGTCAGACAATTTCTGCGACCACATGACCCCTTACATTTGACCACCTAATTCCTCAGACAAGCAACCCTCTTGATTATTATGTGTGGGGTGCAGCTGAGCGAAAGACCGACAAAAACTCCTTGTAAGGTCAAAGATAAACAGCAGGCAAGGATTATGGCAACATTAACCAACTTAAACAAGGAGACCGTCCAGAAGAGACGCAGGCGATTTCGAAGTCATCTGCAGGCCGTGGGTGAAGCCAATGGCGATCATATTGAATGAATTTACTCTTTAGTATTCCATGATATTTTTGAGTAATTTTGGTAAATATATCTGTTAAAATGAGATGTCAGTGTTGTTTTCAGTTTTGGATAATTTAGACGACAATTTATCCATCTCACCCTCTATAGCAAATGAAAGCGAAAAAGCAAGAGCATACATTAATCCCCAAAACACTGACCTAATAACTATTCATAATTTTGATTAACCTCGTCAGGTCTAAACATTCACACTCGTTCAGAAATATCTAAACTATAAGCTCTATATAACATCTTTCTCAGATCACTGGAGACTTTAGCTCTTATCGAGTACCATCTTTCGTCGAAGCTCATGGATTGGGCGCCACAGAATCAAAAAATTGAATTTCTCTAGCAAATAAGAGAAACCGAATCGCTTAACGAATTTCAGCAACACAAATGGATGTGACATGTAACGCGAAGAGAAAATAATGACATAATCAAGATGTGGACGTTCCAACCCACTTTGAACAAAAGGTTAGGAAGGAAATTTCCATTAATATTTGGTTGGTTGGCTGGTTTTTGTTTTGCGGTATATCAACCTCTGTGGAATATTTAATGCCAAAATCTAAATATTCCGTAGGCATTATTTTACTTTGGTGGATAAAGTGATACAAATTTTGCTAATTAACCCATAGCTGGGGGAGAAAAGAGGTAGATTCAGACCATTCCCAGGGATTTTTGCCCGTAAGTGAATGTAACAAACACAACTGGAATTGGAACTTGGCTTTACGATTAACAATTCCGAGCCACTGTCCATTACACCACCCTCACATCCAAGCTTACATCAACTGGTATTCCCAAGCGGGTAAACATCTCGGTACTGGCCAGGCTCGACGTTGCTTAATTCGATGATCGTACAAACAACCTATAGAAAAACTGTAACTGTTATTTGACTTGAAAAAACCTATTTTGCTGAAAAAATGTTTTCAGGAGAAAGATTTCATAAATTTCAACGGACACTGACTACCCGGACAATGAATGCTGATGTTTCTATATAAAACGGCTTATGTTACTGTTACCATAATAAGGCATAAGGTATAGTCGTTAGCAACGTGAAACGATCCTAAATGTAAGCTTCGCTTTGAAACCATCAGAATCAACATTTAACAATCTAGGGTCAAATGATGGAAAACCCTAGAAAGATTTACGACATAGAAAAAGAGGCCTTTCAGAAACTAATCATGGTAGTAAAACATAGACATATTTCCTTAGTAACACCAAAGCAAAAAAACGTACTAAATTGCTATGTCGTATATAGTCCTTTATGGCAGGGGTAACTTTTCTTTACAGATGAACAGCCTTGAAATGAGACAGATGTGGTTATACGGACGGATTCTTAACCCTCTAAGCACTGAGTTCCTGAACAATTTTAACCCTTCTGCCTGCTTTCCTGGGTCAACATTCGCAAGTAATTGGTATGTAGATAGATAGAAGAATAGTTAAAAAAAAATATAACTGTATAATCCTGATTTCTTCCCTGACGGTTCAGGTCGAGACTCTGCACGCTTCATGGCAAAAACGATCATTTTTATCCAAAAGACACAATGCACAAACACAATGAAAAAGCGCGGACATGTTGGTATAACGTTCGATGGCATCAGAATATTACAGCTTTTCTGATTGGCTCTTCAAAATAAGACAACTAATAGCAAAACACGACGCAAGTGTTTACCCACCGTTCAACCGTTCATTAACTCATTTTTTCTACTACTTTTCAACGGGTGGCTGGGCATTATGTCATTTTTCTCAGCCATCGGAAAAGTGGTGGTCAGAGTTCAAAGGGTGAAAGAAAAAGAAGAGCTTAAGTGAGCAAGGTGTGGTGGGTAAAAGAAAATTGGAACAAGTAAGTAATACGTAAAATTAGAAAGAGACAGTTAATTTCTGGGGCATATTAAGAGAAAGGGAGACTTGGGAAACATTATATTCCCAGGGCGTATTGAGGAAAGGGAGGGTAGAGGGAATCAGTGAGTGACTTCACTAAACAATTGGGAATCCTTATTCCCCTTCGTATTCCACGAGTAAGAATTAAGTTTCAGTCGGACAGCATCTTCCGGGGAACTGCTGCTTAGTAGAATAGACTAACAGCAAGATGTTTTCCAAATCATCAGAATCTTGAACACTTCAAGCCTACATCGCAAAGATAAGAAAGAGTTGCAAAGAGTCAAACTTTACTGAGAGACATAAGGGGCAGGAAGCTGTTGAAACCTGATGTGGCCCAAAAATAATCGTGATTATGCCCATTTCATGCAGGTGTTTAAGCCTGGAGATTGAGCAGCAACAACTCTTCTTAAATATCCAACACTTTTCCTACTGCACTTGCAAGTCCTAGCA
>CAHIKZ030005299.1:2560000-2572500 GCA_903632075.3 Acanthosepion pharaonis
TACACCTGGGTTCCCTCTCACTGTAATATGATTGGCTGGTGTCAGCCATAAATACAGACTGATGTGGAGGTACATGGACTATGCCTATTGTCTTCGCCTATTGCCTACGCCTATTGCCTACCACTACGACGAGGACCAGTCCATTACGGTAACCTTCTAGATTGTCCTACCCGGTTACAATAGTCAACAACCACTTTGCTACTTCGAATAAATATGTCCCTTTCCGGGACATATCACATTAATAATCCCTTCAATAATCCTGCAATATTAAAAAAAGATTTTTAACAAAAATATGTTAAGGATCAGCTATGTCTGCTTCAGAAACACCGACAAATATATATCCCACCATAACAATATTATATTGAATAATTTTATCACTAACAAAACAACAACGAAGCTAAAATCACAGAAAAAAAACAAAAAAAAAAAAACAATGCAACTGCCAAAAAGATGCGATCTGTCCGCTAACTGTCCAATGTATAGCTAAAAATCTCGTATATCAAGCTAGCATGAATTCTGATAACAATATTAAACTTTGTTTTGAGTTCATTGAAATGCCTTGGAAATATTGTTTTAATAATATATGACATTGAATGTTTACATTTGATACAGCAATTAAATGGAGTATTTTACGGAATGTAAAGGCTAAGAAAATGAGTGGCAACTGGTTTAGGCTGTGTCAGGAGGAGAGTCTAGCGATTGCAACAACAAGGTTGGCACTGAGTTGTTGAACGGGAGGTCTGAGATCATAGTCAAATGTAGATATGTCAAGAAGTTAACTTTGGGGTTATACGAACCTAGATAATATTGGAATTTTTTCCTTTCCCTTTATTTTTATTTTATTGTTCCCCTCCCTTTCATTTATTCCACTACAACTCCTCTTTTTAAAACGCAATCCGATTGCATGACGGGATCAGGCTTAGTAATTTTGCGCCAAAATTTCATGATCAGTAGGAAAGTCTGGTCGTGTTTCAATAACACTTGTTCGTTTCCTTGAACTAACATCCCTTGAAGCGAACTTCGAATTGGAATTGTCAAAATAAAACAAGTACAGAGGTTAAAATATCTGGGAAGGTCCTTATCATACAATGTAATATGTAACACTGGAATCCGAAAATGCATTTTAATAGCAAAAGATGCTTTCCAAAAAATTATCAAGAGGCAGAGTGAATGTTGAACAATTTCCTTGCAGACGAAGATAAAAACTGAGACGACAATGATGTCGTTCAGGAGAAGGATGCTGACAATACCATGGATGGGATATGCAAGCAATGAGTAATTTTATGATGAACTAGACCGCCTGTAAACCGTTGGGTCAACCTTGTTGTGTTTCCTGCTTACATTTAGTTTCATGAAGAATTTGTGTAAGAAAATTACAGTGTAACCCGGATATAAGAGAGTTGTCGGGACCGGAGAAGAAGTCTCTTATATTCGTGTTTCTCTTATATCCGGGTTTGGTCTATTTTATATATATTAACACAGGCTCTAATTTGGGACCAGATAGAATCTCTCTTATATCCGGGTCTCTTATATCCGGGTTACACTGTACGTCAAAAATACTTTTATTTGTATTTATTGAAGTTGCTTTCAACATTGAAAAAAATGTCTACTTGAAGAAAGTTGAACAATAAAAGCTTGGAATGTCAAAATTCAGAGTGTTGGGATTCGATACAATAACATAAAATATTGTTGTAGGCTGCGTGTAATTCGGCCATTTAGAATAATCAAATTAATTGAAATAATAAAATTCAGTAGATAAGACAATGTAGTTTCAACAAATGAACAATAATTTAATATAACAAGAATACAAGCAATTGGCCATTGATTGAAAAGTAATCCCTCTTTGTTTGGGTCAATAAAATTCTGACATATAATATAAATTCTCTTTGTGTACGTATATGAGAAACAATGAAATTTTTTCGTATTTAGCATGAGGTCATGGAGTTCCCAAGTGAGAGTGGCGTGGACCTTGATAACAGCTGTGTGTATTCTGTTTGAGGCCGGACTTCGTGTGTTTTATACACTTTCTCGTGAGAAAATCGGCTTCATCCCCCACTTCCTACACGATAATAAATTTACGTCTTTCTTTTCCCAACACTCAATATATGACTTGTTTATAGCTTTTTTCTTTTCCCCACTCGCTATATAAGACTTCTGACAAGCACACAAGCTACAAAGTTCATAGAGTTTTATACAGTAATAAGTTGAACACAAAATGGAAACTTATATTTTAAATCAGAAATAGGCGGTTTAAATTTCTCAGACACGTAATGAAAAAAGAAAGCTTGAAAAAATTGACACACTGAGGACATATTACAGGTAAGAAATACAGAGGAAAAAAGAGAGAAGCCCATGTAGAAAATTTGTGTAAGTGGATGATAGAATAGGGACTGGGTGAGATATTTAAAAGACATGTTTCTAAGAACGATAAAGTGTCGGATGTTGTGGAGAAGCATGATTGCACACGTCTTGGACGAAAACAGCACGTAGAAGAATCTTACGGTAAACTGCAAACCATTTTCGAGACCTATATATTTCATTCGCTCACCCATTAAAATTTTTCATCAGCATAATAATTAAAAATAAAATATTAATATTTTAATGGATGAGCGAGTGAAAGATATAGAACTCGAAAATGGCTAGCGGCTCTCTTTTGGCTTTAGTCAGTTTTTGTTGATTGAATGTAAGAGGAACAAAACGTAATCTACCGAGAGAACTTGAGTAAATTGATTGCAGAACAGGGTTTAGGAGGGATAAAAAAAGGATAAAACTTGGTACTTCTTTCGTTTATTACCTACAAAGAAAAATATATTCACCGTACAAATTTTATTTTGGGATGGTATCTTCATAATAAAACATAAATATATATAACATAAAGAAAATGTAATTAAAATATTATTTTTTTCTTTTATTCATATTCTAGCAATGAACAGTATGTACAAAATGTCTACACTGCATAAAATTTCTACGCTGTATAAATTTTAATTTGGAATGATATCTACATAATAAAACATAATCTCATACATATAACATGGAGAAAATGTAATTAAAATATTTAAAAAAATATTACTGATATTATCTTGAAACCAAGACAAGTGTTTTCCCTGTTCTTGGTATAGATTCATGACATGTAGATTGTAATATAAAGTGTAGATCGCCTACCAAAATAGATTCATGACACATAGATAACACGCCCAGTTAGCATCCAATATTAATTAGGACCTACATATGATAGGAAATTATGGAGAGCCGTGATGGCCAACGTCCTGAAGAGACATAGCATAGTGAATAAAAATATGCTGACATCCGCTTCAAGAAATGTCGCTCTGAATGCTGTTATTATATTGATTGGCGCTCAGGGTATGTTTTCCAAGCAAAGATAAGCGCGACAGTCGTAAAAAATGAAATAATAAAGGACGGCATGCTTCTTCGTATCGTGCAGGGTACAATATCACTACACTATGTTTGTATCCTCAAGCAAAAAAAAAAAAAAAAAAATCCCGAAACAGCCAGAGTGTAAACCACACTTGGTATAAATCGTTGTTATAGTTAAATGTTACGGAAATCAACAAAAGTAAGTAAAATATAAATAAACAATGCGAAATAATTCGTCACGAGCGAAACAACTGTCTAAAACATTTCACTAAATTGTTATTAGTGTCAATGTATTTAAGTCCTTCTTTACAGAAGAGACGAAAGAAAAATCTCAAGTGAGCAAGAGACAAAACTCATTTAGCTTTACCCCCTTCTGTAAGCAGCCTGCTCCCTCTAGGGGTCATTTTGTAACGTCATCCTATGAATGATTACCATTTAGCGTCTATTAGTCTGTCAGACTCAAAGGAAAAAGCAAATTTCTATTTCTTTTTTTTTTTTCTGAATAGACCGACCGTTCAATTGTCCAAGTGAGCGACCCAATTTCTGGCAATCCTGCCATGTATTTTGCTTCGCCCGTTAACGGCGAAGCGAAAATAATGACATCAGTTTTAATTTTGGCGGGCAAGGGAAGGAAAAGAGCGCTGCATTTAGTAAGCGTATCAACGACCATCAAAACAAAAGAAAAGAAAAAAAAAACAATCCGTTAACTCGTTTCCTAAATAAAACAATTTTTTTCGCTTTTAAATATTTAAACAAGAACACTATTTTTCTTGAATCAGCATTTCATATACAGTTAGATATACACAGACGTATTTACACATACTCTCTGTCTTTCGCAGACGTATAGATCTGTTAACATATTCTCTCTTTTAGAACCATTATAGTTAATTCAACTGTATCGACGCATTCATGATGAAAAGACAAAAACACGACAACACTTGCGTAACTGAAAAAAATAGATATGATTTATTTATTTGACTGATCGATATGATTTCTTGCGGTCAACTCATATCGAACCACGTTTCTTAGTGTCGAGCCTACAGTAATTTTCCTTGTAATATTTCACCCCAAGGAAAGCGTTAAAGCCACTAGGGTGCAATGGATTACTGGGAGCGAAAAAAGAATGAGGAGAAAGGACAACAAGAGGAATATTTCAGGAAGACCAGAAAGACAGAAGATGGTGACTGACGTTGCATTTAATGTTTTGAAGGTTGTAGGTGGCAGAAAAGCAAGAAATTGCAATGGTCTTCCACATCGAGAATCCCGAGAAAGGCGACTATTAGAAAAAAGCTTAGGTTTACAACTAGCTAATCCAACAATAAAGCGACAGTATAAAACTAATCGTATGCTACAATTCATGCAGTCGAGGTGCCAAGGAGGAAAGCTCATTAGAACAAATGCTATGGAAATATTTATATAAAAAAAAAAGACAGAGGAAAGACACGTCATGGCGGTGGGAAAGTGACTCAAGTCGAGATAGAATGTCGTGACCAATAAGATTACAAACATTTCTTTGTTTTTTGTCACTAATCTCGAGATATATAACAGGAGCACCAGACCAGATACATACCAGCAGTATTAAAAGTACGGACGATTTTTTAAATGCGTAAGAGAGGACCTGACGAAAATAAGTGAATGAAGGAGCCCTTGAAAACATTAGGTAATGTGAGCGATAACCGCTTACAAAATCAGTTGGGCATGAGAGTAGTAATTTTATCCCTTAAAAGGCCCACTTTCTAAGGAAAAAAAAGCAGCAACGCCTGGTGAATTTGAAAGCTACGGATTCGTATATCTCAGTGGAATGTACGGAACTGGACCCATTTTCCTCAGTGGAGTCTACGGAAATCGGTCCTAATTCCTCAGTGGAATCTACTAAACTGTGTCCATACCTCTCAGTGGAGTCTTCGAAACTGGCCCCTTCTCCTTAGTGAAATCTACGGAACTGGGTCAATACTCCTCAGTGTAATCTACGAAACTGTACTCATACTCCTCAGTGGAATCTACGAAACTGTACCATATCCCTCAATGGAATCTATGGAACTGTAGCCATACTCCTCGTTGGAATGTCTGGAACTGAGTGCATACTCCTCGATGGAATCTCTGGAACAATAAATACCCATACTCCTCAGAGGAATCTATGGAAATGTACACTTACTCCTCAGTGGAAACTACGGAACTAGGACCACGCTCCTCAGAGGAATCTCTGGAACTGAGTCCATATTCCTCAGTAGAATGCCTGGAACTGTACCCATACTCCTAGGTGGAATCTCCGGAAATGGGCGCATATTCCTCGGTCGAATCTACGGAACTGTACCCATGCTCCTCAGTAGAATCTATGGAACTGGATCCATGCTCCTCAGTAGAATCTACGGAACTTTATCCATGCTCTTCAGTAGAATCTACGGAACTGGGACCATACTCCTCAGTGGAATCTACGGTATTAAAGCGCGGAGTGGAGTGACACGAGATAATTCTAAGTATACGTAAATAATACATTGCCTCTCACGATTGAGTTTCGGTGTACCTAACCATTGCTACCGAATCGAGGCAGATGTCTGTATCGACCATTTAATGAAAGAAAGCCAGTACAAACGACTTACCATTAATCGTAAGAGGACAGATTGCATGATGCCAATAAAAAAGAACGGATTAAGATGGAAATTATGTCTCAATGGCATTAAATTTAATCATAAGCGGAACTACTAGAATCTAAGCAGATTATTCGCAGATGTCGGTAAGTATGGCATAAAAATTTGCAGATGCATAGAAATAACAAAGACGAAGTCCTGCTTTTGGCAGCGAAATCGTAAAACCCTTCAAATTTTATTATAGCATCAAGATATATGCAGTGAACTGTTGAAAATCCTTGGAGAAAAAGTCTGTATCGGCTAGTACTGGTTACAATTTACAATAAATAAGTGCATATTCATACAAAACAGGATGTGAGTGTGGCCTAATGTATAGCGATGAGAATTTGGAGAGTCGAGTTCGAATTGCACCAATATAAGCATGGTGGTTATAGTCTGGGGAGTTATGTAACCATATGTAAGAGGTCATATGATTGCAGAAATTGACTGGGTCCTCCTGCCTGTGTGGCAAGTTACAGAGCCCTGATGCCAGACAGAGGGTCTTCCACCAGCCACCTTCTTAACCCAAAACAACACGACCTCCTCAAGGCACGTGATGTAGGCCTCTGTGTTGAATCTGAGGCCCCCCCAAAAAAATTCGGTTTATCAGAACGATCAGTGAGTTTTCCATCCTCCTTTACCTTTGTAATCGCCATTAGATCCATCAAGCTCTTTCCGAATCCTCTGCACTGTACCCAGGTTGACATCCAAACACTGTAAAATGATCGTATTGGAGTTTCTGGCATGAATGCCAAGCAGTACCGCCTGTCGTTTCCGAATTTCTGCCGGACAGAATTGCGTCATCGTGCTCTTTTTCTCACAGACAGTGTCCAACTGAGCCTACTATACTTTGCAGTCGATAAAATAAAAAACAATTTATTATTTCATTTTTTACGAAGTCCACGCGCGAAATTAAAAATATAAAATTGCGACAATTCACCCCTCGCACCCTGTATATGAAAATAATCGTTGTTATTTCATTATTCACTCGCCAAAAATTTATTCTTACAATTCAGTGTTTCGGCTTTAAATAACCCACAATGGGTTGATAAACTCTAAAAACAAGTTAATTAATCATGCAAGACAATGTAATTGACCACTGACCACCTAAGCAAAAAAAAAAAAAAAAAACAAAGAAGGAAATAAATATAAGAGAATGAATCCCGGATATTAATCCAGTAGAAGACTTGTGTTTTTCTTCTACTATATGCAATGTCTCTTCAAGACTATGGTGTTCATAGCTCTCCACAACTTCTTATTCATTCTAGCTCTTAGCAATGTTTTCTTCTTACTATCCCCTACAGTCCCTGTTCTGTCCTTTATTTTCAAAAACATTTTTCGATATGTTTTCCTCTTTAACTCTAGACTCCATTTTGTCATGTGAGAGTCAAATTTTGAACACCTTCTCTCTCTCAATATCGAAAAAATAAATCTCTCTCAATATCGAAATATAAGTGTCCTTTTAGATTCCATTTTCCATAAAACCTTCTCGTAAAATCTCGTAAAATCTCGTAAAATCTCGTGTCCATTCCACTGCATTTTCAGCATTCTTCTGTATTTCTCTTACTTCATTGCTCTTCTTCATCAGTTAGGAAATTGTCCAGCATTCATGGCCATAGAGGGGGACTGATATCACATAACATTTCAGCACTTTTCTTTGTTTAGAACGAAAATTTCCCGTTTCTTAATACTTGCTAAACTTTTGGAGAGCATCATTCACTATTCCAATGTTACATCGGATTTCGCTGTCAAATTTTCCTACTTCTGTTAAAACACTTCTCAGATATTTGAATTTTCGTACTTTTTTTTTATTATTGGTATCTCCAATTTGGGCTGTTCTTCTTGTTAACCACATATTCTGTCTTTTTACTATTAATGTTTAGTCCTTTCTTCTCTCTTTCCTTTACTATATTCTCCAGAAGCTCCCACATTTTCCTGTCTGTTATCAACACCGTGTCATCTGTATAATTTATCCCGTTAAGACTTCACCTGCCAATAATAAATCCTGGTAAAATATCTGTAGAACCGTACAATAGACATATTTGTGAAGCGTAAAAAAGTATATGTAATCCAAAAAGCCTTCCGGGAAGCAAACAAACTGCAATAAATATTGTTACGGTTAATATCGTACTTAACAAATTAACTGATGGAAGATGAAGGTAAAAAATGCCTGTGTTAATACATAAAATAATTTAATCAACTGTGTAGGATTTTATGTTAATGAAATATGTCTAACGCTTGGCAATTTTTGCATTTGTTTATAAACAAAACTTAAGATGTTTTGAGCATAACGAAACCTGAGAACCAAAAATAAATTATGATCATTATTTTAAAGAATGGTAGATATTGCAAGCTTCCATATCTTGTCTGTTGATTCAGCTGTATATCTCGTGATTCTTGACAAAAATTAAAACAAGTGTATATAATGTTATCGATCCTGACCAGACATCTTGACTTCAGTCACTTTCTCATCGACGTGACGTGATTTCCTTCTGTCTTTTCTCCAAATATTTTCATGGTAACTGTCCCCATGTGCTTTTTGTTACTCTGGTGGCTCGACTACATGAATTTAAACACGCTACTAGATTGGCATCTAGGTTTTGCCATCTTGCTGTTGGACTCGCTAGATAACAACCGCCATTTCTATTCTGACAGTTTCTTTTTTCACACTTCTCAACTGTGGAATTCACTTCCGATTTCATGCTTCCCTGCCACCTACAATCTTCAGATATTTAAATGCAACCCTCAATCGCCATCTTCTGTATTCTTGAACCCTGTTCCATTATTTTCCTTTCCTCATTTCTCCTTACTAACTCTCTTCGCGTTCTTTTTCAATCACTGTAACTCCCCTGTGTCCTAGTGGCATTATCACCTTGTTTGGGGTGAAATGATTAAAAAACAATTTGAAGATAACACGATATATCCTCATATAAAAAGAAGTAAATCTTCAAATTTTAATCTGCTTCCATTGATTAATACCATTTTAATTCTGAAAACATTGCTTTGCATAATAAAATCATACAGACACAAATCTCTGTGTGCGCGTGTCTGATTTTCTCCAGAAGTGTTATAATGTCTGTCAAGAAATGTATATATAATATTTTACAAGTATTAGGCACAGTTTTTTTTAAGACAATTATATTATTTAATATTGATAATAACCAAAAACTAGAACTGAATAATTTTTATGGTCCGGTTCCTTGTACCACGGTGATAGTCCAAGGTAGAACCAATAAAGAAGAACGCGAACACAGGTATGGAATAACACAGATATATTACAAACAGGAATATATACAGAGAAGAAGAAGTACGAACAATCAGGTTTAGTAGTAATTGTCTGAACGCGACTTTGTTTCGGACTGCCTCTGACTCGACTGACTGACTCGCTCTGACTGGCTGACAGACTCCTAACGGACTTCACTCCAGACTTCAGACTGACTCTCCGCTTCCTCTTGAGGCGCAGTATTTATTACATATGGAATAGTCCATTATGTTATTATGGGTAAGGTCCCATAACAATAATAATATATGATTAAGGTGTTAGGAGAACCGATGGAGTAACGGTTAGCGGATCGGGTTGAGGAATCAGAAAGCTGAGTTCGAATTCCAGTTGAATAGATTATATTCAATTACGCATAATGTGAAAGGTCCATCACTTCCCTCCCTATCGGAAAAATAGTGGAACAGACTGGGTTTTAACAGGCTTAGGTTTCAACTGGTCTAGGAGAAGGACAACTCTAAATTCATAACCGTTGTCCTTGAGAAGCACATACTATGAAGCTAAATGAAAGGAGCGTGGATATTACAGTGAGTCTATGAGTCGGTAAGTAAGATATTCTATAAGGAAAAATAAATAAAGGGTGGGATACCATAAATTTACACTATTTAATTTGTTCGGATTATTGTCCTCGGTCTTTGTCCAATCAATTCACAGAAAATTTTCACACAACGTTGGCAACACTGACCTGCGCAATCACTGAAATTTCCGTACTGATCTGCGCAATATAAACAAACTGGCGCCATATTTGTTATCAGCGCGGTGATTTGAGCGTGCCAAATTATTAGAAAGGTTTAGTAAAATTCCCAGAATTGAGCAAAGAAAATGTTTATTAATGTTGCACGTGAATGTTTATGATCAAAAGAAGCTAATAAATAAGATAATCAAACAAATAATAACAGATACAAAGAAAGGCACAGTTTTAAACAAATTAAAAGGGAATGTGTTTTCCTTGTTTTGAAATTACTTGAAGAAGTCGACGATCCATAGAATTTGTTAATTGTAGGATGTCATCTGTTGTAATGCCACCAGATATGTCAAGAATTGCTTCCCACAACTCAGCGTTTTTCCTGAATTATCGTCCTTTGGCGTACAGACTTCGCTTCATAATGCTCCAAAGGTTTTCGGTTGGGTTCAAACCTGGAGAATTTGCTGGCTACTTCATTTTTCGAGGTCCATCGAAGCCTGTTTCAAATATTCAGTAGTGTTGTAAGCAGCATGTGAGGGAGCATTATCTTGCATGAAAACAATGGCCCTTCTGAAGGCAACTCTTTTCCTTTTCATCCACGGTTCAAGATGCTCCTTCATAAACGCTATGTATGCATCAGCAGTCATTTTGAAGCCATCTGGTACTCTCCATGGGCCCACTAATGTTTTTCCAATAATACCACCCCTGATCATTATGCCTCCACCGCCTTGTTGGCGTCTCAAACGCTGATGGCGATTCTGTCCGTTCATTACCCAGACTTTGCACCATCTATCTGTCCCATCAAATGTTGTTCGAGTTTCGTCACTGAACAAAACTATATTCATATTGTCCTCGGCTCATTTCAATCGATTTTGATTGTGATTTCTCGTCAACGGAGGATTCGATACAGGTTTGACTGTTGTTGCTATTTCCCTCAGATACCAACATTGAGTATTTTTAGACACAGTAGGATCCCCAATGCGACTGAAAAGCTCTTGACTGGTAAGTCCAGGGTTCTTAGTGGCCTCTCGTTTAAGTGGTGACATGAGACGACGTGAAATAACCTTCGGCTTGCCTTTATCTGCCCTTTTGCGTAATTGCGAAGGGTCGGCGGTGAACTTTTTCACTGTTTGATGACACCTCCCTATCATTTTAGAAATTTCTAGGGTAGATTTACCTTTTGAGAGTTTTGAGGTGATAGTTTTCTTTTCAGTATCACTTAACCTGCTTTTACGGCCCATCTTTTCACAAAATACTTACGCTTTTCTAATAATGTGGCACGCTCAAATCACCGTGCTGATAATAAATATGGCGCCAGTTTGTTTACATTGCGCAGATCAGTACGAAAATGTCAGTGATTGCGCAGGTCAGTGTTGCCAACATTGTGTGAAATTTTTGTGTGAATAGATTGGACGGTTTTTGAAATATTAGAAAAAAATATTATCTTGATAATAATTTGGCACGTAGTGTATATATATATATATATATATATATATATATATATATTCAGTAATATATATACATATATATATTCAGTATATGTATATATATATATATATATATATATTCAGTAATATATATATATATATTCAGTAATATATATATATATATATTCAGTATATATATATATATATATATATATATATATATTCAATATAAATATATATATATATTCAGTAATATATATATATATATATTCAGTAATATAAATATATATATATATATATATATATATATATATATATATATATATATATATATATATATATATATATATATATATATATATATATATATATATATATATATATATATATATATATATATATATATATATATATATATATATATATATATATCCTTGTTCTTTTTTTCTGGTTTCGAATAGATTAATATTTTTACATGGAATCAAACAGTCCTTTCTTTTTAATGGGCATTTACAAAAATATATAGGCCTTGCAAAACTATCAGATAACCAGCATGCAGCCTGGGAAACATAGTTTGTTCAACACCGAAGTAAAAGTTTTTGATATATTCCAGTAATATAAATGAAGTACAATAAGAATTGACACCTTGAGATTACCTTACAAACATTAATTTGCAAATTTCCGTCGAACAATCACCGCATGCCTCTCACCATAGCCGACAACTTAATACGTCTTCGTGTACGATGAATGGCTATTTAAAACTTGAGTAGCGTGTGTAATGACCTTCAAAATGGCGACGTATAAGGAGTTGACTCAGTAATTTCTCGAGGTGAAAGGGGATATAGAAAGTGTTGGATATCAACCAGTATGATTAGTGAAGAATGTGATAATAATCAGCACGATTAGCGCCACCATTTTTACAGTAAGGTTCACCCTGTACAAGGTCCGCGGGTCACTCGAGGTAGAGGGTTACGTTAGGAGGCAGTTTTTATGGATAGGAGAGGAAAGTACCGGTTAAACCTAGATTAAAAACAGGTTAAAACGGAAAATAATTTGTCCCCCACAAGGAATGGGAGGCGCTTTTGGACTCGAAGCTGTAAATTGCG
>CAHIKZ030005299.1:2580000-2590000 GCA_903632075.3 Acanthosepion pharaonis
AGTTCTGGAATGTAGTCTTCTTGTACAAACAGTGTAAGCATACACAACAAGGAAAAAATACTCACTGCGACGTTTAATAATGTATGTGTAATGTTACCTTTTTTTAAAAACTGGTTCGTAAAGGTTAGAATTCAAAAGAGGGGTATGAAAAGTTCATCTATCTTCAGTGACGAAAACTCTACGTCCCCTGGTAGTAAACGGAGGCAAGGTCGAACAAGTTGTTCGCATCAAGACGAGGAGTTAGTCTTGGAAAAGTATGATGACGACCGTGTCGTAGACTCTGGTAGAAAATAGAAGGAGGTTCGAACATGTTGTTCACTTCAAGACGAGGAATTAGTCTTGGAAAAGTGTGATAACGACAGTGTCGTAACTCTGCGTTTTCTAGTAGAAAAACGGAGGTAAGTTCAAACAAGTTGTTTGAAGAAAAGTTGTAATCACACGACATGTTGAAATTTTGGTTAGTTATGATATTCCGGCCCGCGTATAGGTTAGGGGCACGGAATAAATGAGTCAACCTTCTAGTTTGAAAATCAGGCGGCGACTAACTTGAAAAACGAAGTTTGTCAGTGACGTCAGAGAAATGCGCGGGGAAACTTCAAATTTTGATTCTAGCTGGAATCAGCAGTAGCCAGTAAGCAACCTCCTCACGTCGGCTGTTTTACTGCTATATCTAACCGAATATGAAAGGAAGGGGTGCAATACGCGCGCACGCGCGCAAATGGGTGGAATCCACGATTCCACAGTATAATACGGAGTAATTAACTCATAGATGGTGGCAGAGGTTTTTATTCTTTTCCCAAGGTCATTTATACGTGAGTGAATATACCGAACCCGACGCGAATTGAAACACAGCCCAGGGAGTCTCTTTCCTCGACGTTATCCATTACACCACCTACACATCCAAGCTTACAGCAACTGGTATTCCAAAGTAGTAACCCAATGATGTTTCAATGTGATATGGCCATAAATTTCCTCAATCCTGCAATTCTGTTACAATTCAAATTAATTTTTTATTATATATAGCGTCATGGGTTGAACAGTTTTCCAGAGCTTTACAACACTTTCAAATCAATATCTCATATAACTTATGCACATATTAAATATTTTTTACACACTTTAAAATGCTGATTGTGTCATGAAAGATATTTGCTATACGCGGCGTGTTACTTCTGTACAATAATAGCTTGGAGCATTTTGTATCTTACGTTGTAATTAATACAATTCAGTAATTTTTACTGTCTACCCATATTTGTTTTAAGTTAATAGTTGTTAATATTTGCATTCTTGATGCTTGTGATCTGATGATCGATGTGTTCACGATTTATGCACATTTTTTTCGTGCCAAGGTATACTACGAGATAATATGGTGCTAATCTAATCAATGTAATAAGTTGTTATTTTTATTGGTGAAAGCTAATATGTAATCTTCCAAAGGACATGGAAGCATATTATCACTTCTCTACTATATTAGAAATACTTAATTAATGACTGTGACGATGGAAAATATTCGAACATCAAATCCGAACAAACATGTGATTTGGAGTTATTTATATATATATATATATATATATATATATATATATATATATATATATATATATATATATGTATGTATTAAAGTGCTCAATATCAGGGACAACAGGTATCTAATTATAAAAGTGGATATTGAAGTCAATAACCATTGGCGATAGTCTGTTTCATGCTAACCACAATCGATTTTGTTTAGCATGAGACAGGCTGTCTCCTCTGGATATTGACATTACAGTCCACTATATATATATATATATTTTGGCATCTTGCTTTACAATATGAAAGTCGATTTGACGAGGTTATTCGATAACATGTCTCGAGTTTTCAGGTTCATGTTTTTGATTTCGTATCAATTTACAGTTTTTTGCGAAACCACATCTGGCATAGACTATTCCATTTTTTTTTTTTCCGATACTTAATTTTTTTTATAACTTGTCCAAACGTCGAGTTATCTGAAGTGTCTAGTATTTACTAATTCCACCTCTTTCAGTCCAATTCCAGATCGTAGTTACTGTTCTGGAAAGGTCTATCTTGAGTCTCATTGCTTAGAACACTTGATGGAGGATGCTGGTTTCCTGTTCAAGGTGATTCTTCTCCCAACTATAAGTACCTATATCATCAATATAGTCCCCCTCATCATCAGTACATTGAACTCAGTAGGGAAACAGGTTCGATGTTTTGTATTGATAGACTCATTTGGAATGCGGTATGAAATGCTTAAAGAGTCAGGGCTTATTTCATCACAACCCTGATTGTAAATGTGCAGACCATAGCCTAGGAAGAGATTAAATAGACTGGGCCTCTCATTTCATCCATGCTGTGCTCCTGATGAGGTCTGAAATGTTTCCGTATTGGGGTCCTCGCAAGACATGTAAGATTCTGTAGTTCGACGCATTCTGGAAAAGCGGCGTCTAATGGATGAGAAGAGAAAATCTCTATTGATGTAGTCGTATGCTGCTATGAAGTCGACAAAGCAGGTATATAATTTCCTATTAGAGAGGTAAGCAATTTCTTGGAGTTGTTTGATGGCATATATACCATCATTGCATCGCTTTGCAGAATGAAAACTAAACTGGGTCGTGAGAGTTGACTTTCATAAAACGACGAGTGCCTAGTCAATATAATGTTCATTAATCCTTTCATCCTGATTGGTCCAATTGAGATACCTCTCTATGTGTGAGGGTCTTGAGGGTTGCCTTTCTGTTCCCATAATGCAGTAGGGAATTGGATATTTTTATTTTTTATTTACATTTTAATCTAACCGATTTCATTTAGATTCTTTTTCTTTTCATCACTACAAAAAATTAAAAATTCCCAGCATCTGTTTCGTGCGCATGCGTAGTCGAACCAACGTAACAAACTTAGTACGATGAAGTCCTAAATCATGAAACGCTTTACAAGAAAACTTTTCCACTATGTCATATATTTTCCCCAATGTCCTTCCTGATACATAAATATATATATATATATATATATATATATATATATATATATATATATATATAGAACAGATCCTAGCCAAAAATTGAGTTAATCACATACTACACTAAATCTAGTATATCAAACTCAGTTATTCGCAATGATTCTTCTCCGCTCCCGTTAGCGATTTGCCAGAAACTAACATAGTTTACAAATTTAAGCGTCCTCTTCAACGGATTAAATAATATTTATGTTGGTCACATCACAAACCTCATTCACGACGCTTGACTCTACATTTGAATGATAATTCAAACATTATTAAACATTTAAAACCTGGCCGCATACACAATTCCGAAAAATCCTTGTTGAAAACACAACTATACTTAAACATGAAAACAATAAACAAAAAATAAAAATTCTTGAAACTATATACATAAAACAGTTGAAACCTAACCTGAGCAAAATAAACCAGGAAATCTCCACAAATATACTTAAATGCCTATAATTGATAACAGAAGACATTGGTTCATACAAATGGCCTCCCATACTTAACACTTCTTGTTTTCATTCTGGCATGGTGATGTGTGACGTCATGGGCCAAGATGTGATTTTCGCCTCTAGTGGCTGGTATGCGCGAGTTTGTCGTTGCTTGGAAATCGTCCATTCAAACAAAACAGACTATCATTGTTGCAATGTCCGTGTATTGTTTAATTTACTTTAATGTAATTGTCATCTTTGATGATGACTTATGTAAGCCGAAAGCTTAGATAGGATTAAAAAACATCAATCAATATGGTGATTTTCTTTCGTCTATCAATGATAATCTTATCAAGATTATCAGACGATATGAAAGGAATTTGCTTAAATTGAATAGACGAAACTTGTCTTTTCTATTTAATGAACCATGCATTAATATATATATATATATATATATATATATATATATATATATATATATACACACACACACACACACACACACACACACACACACACACACACACACATATATATATATAATACATGTTTCTTTAAAGACGACAGTAATGCGAATAAGTTTTTATTTAATTCTTCTTGTGTTCGAACAAGTTTTTTTTTCTGTCCAAATGTGCAATTATTTCTAACGCTTTCTGTTATAGTTTTAGCCATTATCAAGGATGCTTTCATTTTTGTTTTTTAACGGTGTGTATAGGTTGTGTGTATGTTTCTAGAGTTATAGGATGTTTTATTTTCCAAACACGGCACATAGTAGACATGTCCGTAGTTAATGGTATTAAGTGTTGGCTTTTTCATTTTTTAATTATTAAGGCTTCCATTATTTTTAATTTTTTTTAAAATGTGGGTGAGGTTATGATGTTTGTAGTTTCTACTAGTATGTTTCGGATGGAGATTGGTAAGTCTCTGCGTGTATTTAAATGGATTCTAATAGAACTGTGTCTGGGTAGACATGTAGTCATGTGACCAATGTAATTATTAATGAATACGGGTTGGTCAGGAACTGTTAACAAGAAATAAAAAGGCTAAATATAATGGAAACCTTATTAATAAAAACAAAAACAATCAAAACAAATCTCAATAATATCAACTATGAACATGGACAAAATATCTTGATCTTTATTGAAACTAAAAACATTATATAAATATATACATACAACAATCTATTTCTTGTTAACAGTTAATATATTTCAACCTTAAAAATGGCTACATGTACAGCCGAAAGCTTGGATAAAAAGAACAATTTAACAGTTTCATATAATTTATCATCCGAAAAAAAAACATTAGATCGCATGAGAAATTTTATAAAAACTAAATCAAATCAACTTATCCGTCCTAATCATTGAAATGTGCATAAAAGAAGGATTGCTACCTAAATACACACATATATATATATATATATATATATATATATATATATATATATATATATATATATATATATATATATATATATGTGTGTGTGTGTGTGAAAAGTGTATATAAATATAAATAAATATATATATGTATAATTATTTATATATTATATGCGCGGTACTTATTAGAAAGCGCTCAATATTAGAGATAGAGCTAACATATTTGGTTGAATAGATGTGTTTATATTTCAACATTTCAACATACAAATGCGTATGTATAGACATAACACCACCCGTATACATACATATGTCATATCCGAAACTTCCCACATATGTTTATATATGTATGAGTCCCTACGGATGACCAAGTATGTATATGTGTCTGCATACATCGATGTTTGCGTTCGTACGATGACATAAGCGACGAAGTTTCCCCCACCACTTCCACAATAACACCAATACACGCAATCTACATAAACCCAAACTTAAAAAAAAAATTAATCAGTTTGTCTGACGATCGCTAAAGCGTGAAACCCAGGGTCACAAACTCACATCTATCCAACCATATATATATATATATATATATATATATATATATATATATATATATATATATATATATATTAATGAGTGTATAATGAAGTTGAAGGCATGTTGTATTAAACATGTTAGGTAAAGAATATATGTTAAGCATTTTAATAAGTTACACTTAGTCAGATATGTGTCATACGTGATATACGCTTAGGCAATCATGTATTTTTCGATGCATGACTAACGAGTCAGATTCTTTATTGCAGTAGGTTGCCATTTCTTTTTGCAGTAGACCAGTTATCATCCAACCCGGTCTGGCATAGCTGGAGGGAGAAGAAGAGGATTCATAGCTTTCCTAAGGGTATCGGAACGTGAATATAATGGATTCGATTGGAATTCGAACTCGGCCCTCCTATTCTTCAATCCGAGCCGCTATCCATTACTCCAACTTACTTGTTTGTTAATGAAATACATTAGATCAGACAGATGCATAAAAAAAGTAATTACTGAAATTAGAAACTGAAATCCGTGTACTTTCAACCATCATTGATCGTTATCAAGATAAAGAAAAGATTAAAAGTTCATAAATATGGCGTCTGAGCTATTGTCATTTTGAAGTTCAAAATATAGGACGGAGTTTCACGTGTTCTAATTTTGAAATTGTAGGAATTGACGTCATTTGGTAAATACGATACTTGTACACATTCACTTTATATCTCAGCAAATTACTTTTATAATATTAATAGATATAATTTCAAACATGTTAAACAGTGATAAAAAAATCGTCGTCATTTTAACAGTTTTACACACACACAGACACACACACACACACATATATATATATATATTCCGAAAAACTATGACTTTTTAACAGTTTTTCCTTAAGTCTTTCAAATTTTTGAATAAGTATTTTTGTGTTATCTGTAAATTTGCCGAAATTCATATTAACTTTTATTTCATACTAGTCTGATGAAGTCCTAAAGTTATATTAGGTCAAAATTTAGGCGATTTTTCCAATGACGATCTTAAAAATTTGGTATATTTAAGTAAAACTTGAGAATCTAGACTGGATATCTTTCTAATTTTTGAATGACACAAAGAAAATATCAGTATGTCCAGTAAGTACGGAGGGTAAAAAAAAATATCAGGTTAAATGATTTTATTTTTCTCTTCACCTTAGCGATATCATATCTTGCACAACATTTTGGATTTTCTAGCCTTGATGGGCAACCAGGCTAGGAGAAGGAAAATGTGAATTTAAATTAAAATCGAAATGAAGCCAAAGAATAACTACTGACCTGTCTTTCCTAAAAATAAGTGTAATTCATAATTTATAGATATTGAAGAAAAGTACCCTGTAAAGAAGCGCGATTTCCTACATTTTTAAAGAAAGTGGTACTCGAGCAGAAAAAAGTGACGTTTCATTTTGTATGGTCTTTTTTATGCTTATTGTTGAGAATTGTGAGAATAGAGCAATTTCACTTCATTTTCTTCAAAATGAATCCATTTCTCTCCGGAACAGACTGGCATTTATTAATCGAAATCGTGGTTAGATGTATGACGAGGAAATAACAGCGCGTTTTAAGTGTTATTATCCAGCATATCTCCGTGATGCTAAGATGGTGTTATTTTAGGTTTATGGATATTTCGTCTATGCAAAACATTGACTATTATGTAAAATCTATATCTATCTATCTATCTATCTATCTGTCTGTCTATATATATAGCACACCTTAAAACTATATATATATATATATATATATATATATATATATATATATATATATATAAAAAATAGTGCATTATCAGAGATAGAACGTATGTAAATATAAATATTAAACATTTCAAAACTGGATTTCATTAGTCGCAATCGTCAGGCGGCCTGATAATTGTGTCCAGCAAAACAGCCTGTCATTGTTGACTTCAATTATGAAAATTTTCTTTGAAAAGTTTTATTTTCCCAATACTTTCAATCTCATCCGGGACCATCTTATCTATCTATGGATATGCGTTAAAATCTAAATTCAGAATATTTCTGTATTCTATGCTAGGGAAATTCTAGATAATTAAAATAATTAGACATAATATATAAATTATTCAACGAAACAGCACGCACACACACAAACGCACACAGACGCACGCGCACACACACACACACACACACTCTCTCTCACACACACACACACACACACAAAACTATATATATATATATATATATATATATATATATATATATCTATTTCAATGAAATCGAAAATTAAAAAATAAAACAGTTTTTTTTTTATTACTTAATTGATAAAACAAATAGAATTTAAAAATCTTACTTGAAACCATTATTAAAAATTTTCAAAAAGAGCTACATCTGTATGCCTACAAATTTAAAAATGTATCCTTAGGTCGGCGAAACGCATTTTGAAGCATTTCTGGAGTTATCGCCTTCACTGCTAATGTGTTCCTTAAGCTCAGCTAAACTAGTGATGTTTTGGCGACAAACCTGTTTTTATGAAACCTCTTGTAAAGAAATCCGAAAGGTTGGCAGGGGCCAAAAAAGATGCGATCTTGGGCATTCATTATTAATAGTGTTCTGCAATGGAATGAAAATAAAATTATTAAAAATTCTGAAGTTATGATAAACAAAATTAGAAACTTATACACTTCTAACACATTAAATATGCCGAACAGAAATAAAAGTGAGGTTTTGAAAAATAAATTTATGATTCTACTGAAGTAGATAATTGATTCGGTGACACGCTGTTTATACTTGAATTTTTAATAAATAGAATCAAGCAAACTTTTGTTTTAAAACAAAATGTTGCTAAAAGTTTATATGTCTATATTTCTGGGATGAATTATTGTAATTATTTACAATATATACATTGTTCAGACTGTTGTCCTCATCTTTATTGCCATATTCATGACGTTTCGGTCGTTGTACTCTCCGGCTTTCTTCAGGTGACTGGAATTTCGAACTGAACCTTTTATTTCGTCCACCGGGTTAGATTCTTCTAGTTTTACCTACCGTACCTCTTCCTGTTGTCTCAGTTATCTCCCTTTAACTCAAGACTTGACCCAAAGTTTTGTAAGTTCAATACCTGGCTACTACAGTAGTGAACACATAGTTGCTAATAGTTATTTTTAATTCTATTGAAATTTAAAAAACAAAAAAAAACTTGGAATAATGTATTCGATGTGGTTTACTGGTTAGCAAACGTGTCTCACTCAATCACTTATGACTGAGATTGGTCTTCACAAGTAGGTTTTAATCTAGACTTTTTGCCTCATCTATGCGGAGCTTGGTAAATCACTATAAAACTTTAAATGAATATTTAATGTTAATTCCTATGAATTCATTTTGAATGATGTTTTTACAAGTATTTTAAATAATTTTGATTTGACTGAGGATTTGTCCTTTAGATATCGGCATAACAGTTGCTTTCTATGAGAAATTTAGTTGGGCGTCTCCTGCGTTTTAGGCTGGAATTCGAATCTAGCCTAAAGCGTATTTAAGACGGAAAATATAGCGTTGACATAAAATCGTTAACAAGGAATTTTATAATTAAAATTTCAGAGTTAATATTACGCTCAGCAAAATCATTTAAATGATTCTCTGTAAATTTACGTTAACGAATGATTAAAATCTATAGAACATTTCCAATTCATTAATCGAAGTTGGCAACTGTGAAACCCGTGGCAGAATGAAATTTTAACGCTAAAAATGCTTCAAGCGTGTTACCTCTTAAATGTGATATTGAGACATCAGATCGATTTTTTTTCTTTTTAGACAAGTCATTCATTCAGAATAAACTGGATGGTTAAACAATTGGAAAGGAAAATTACTTTCCTTTTTCTATGTTTTCAGAGAAATATAACAAATAAACAATAACGCATCCAAAACGAATCTGCTGTCATTTACTCAAAAGAAAGAAACGTCTCTGCCTCCTGTCAGTATGGCTGATGCTCAACTCCACGAGAGAACCTCACTGCGCCTTCTTGGTCTCGTCTTTTCCACTTACCTGAGGTGAAACAACTACATTGTATCAACTGCTGCATCTACCGCAAGGAAAGTTGGTTCTCTTTGCCGTACCAGAAGGTTTTTCTCGTCTGAGTCCATCCTTCACATCTACAAAGCTACCATTCGCCCATGCATGGAATACTGTTGCCGTATATGGTCTGGTGTACTCGTTGTTCATCTCGAGGTTCTCGACAAAATCCAGAGACGGATATGCAATGTGATCTGCCCTGACTTGGGGTCTCGACTCGAGTCACATTCTCACCGACGTAATGTGGCTTTCCTCTGTCTTTTCTATATTTTTATGTCATCTACTCTGACGAGCTATTTTCAGTGGTTCCTCAACTGTATAAGTTTAAGTGTGCTACTAGGTTGGCATCTCAGTCCCACCTTTTGCTGTCGAAACAGTTAAAATTAACCGCCACTTCTACTCCAACAGCTTTTTTTATAGCACTTCCCAACAGTGAAAGTCCTTTCCTCTTACTTGCTTCCCTGATGTAGTATTCAAAGTTTTAAATGTAATGTCATTGCCTTGCTCCCGGTTCTTCTTTTTATTCTTTCCTCAACCCCCTCTCTAAACCGAGTTTTTTCCTTACTTACACTATCTATAGCTCCTTGAGTACTAGTGGAACACACGCCTTGCTTGGGTTGAATTGCTTAA
>CAHIKZ030005299.1:2595000-2612500 GCA_903632075.3 Acanthosepion pharaonis
CTGACGAAGCTTTTAACAAGGTGCCGCACATATTTCACGTACGATTTCATTTTCAAGATTATTTTCACTGCTCTTTCGGCAGTCATTGCTGAACCTTGTTTCTCACCTTCCAAACGACTTAAGAATTGAGTTGGATCTTTTCTAATTGATCTCTTTATCTCTAAGCTGAAATGATGACCCCTCTTTCTGTTTTGACATCTTCATGCAGTTTTCCTCTCTACTGTTCCGTCCTTCTTTTTTTTTTTTAAACATATTCACCATTCTCTTGATGGTTCTTGAATAAACTTTGTAGATGAAAGCCATGGTATGAATGTTGGTATCATTACTGTAGGCCTGAATGGCATTTTCTCTCTTAACATAGCTCAGTTGTGAAGAGAGTTAGGCTGACACAAAACGATTTTAACCTTTTCTATTTCTAGCTGAATAACTTGAAGCGTTCATCAGTGATTCTTACAAAAAAATGGAGTAAAAATGGCTAAACATCGTATCAAAAACCTGAAAATTTAGAAACTCAATTAGTTTCGTGTTTTTTAGATATTAAACATTAAGTGGTGTGGAAAATTATCCCATGCTGTTGCTCGAATTAGACAATTTTGCAGTTAAACCCAGTATCTATCTATCCATCTATCTATCTATCTCTCTCTCTCTCTATATATATATATATATATATATATATATATATATATATTCAGTTGTATGAATATTAATTTGCAAATACAGTGTTAGCTCTGTTACAGATATTGAACACTTTCCATTAAGTACCTGTATATATATATATATATATATATATATATATATATATATATATATATTAAAAAAAAACAGACCACTTTAAGGTTCCATTATAATAATTTATTTCACTATATATATATATATATATATATATATATATATATATATATATATATATATATATATATTAAAGAAAAACAGACCACTTTAAGGTTCCATTATAATAATTTATTTCATATATATATATATATATATATATATATATATATATATACTTTAAGGTTCCATTATAATAATTTATTTCACTATATATATATATATATATATATATATATATATAAAAAAGAAAAACAGACCACTTTAAGGTTCCATTATAATAATTTATTTCACCATATATATATATATATATATATATATATATATATATATATATATATATATATATATATAAAGAAAAACAGACCAATTTTATTATAATAATTTATTTCACCATATATATATATATATATATATATATATATATATATAAGATATAATACGAATAGAACGTTTCCCTTTTATTAAAGCTTTATATGAGACAGACATATGAAGAAAATAAAGAAATCCTGGTAATTTTACTATTTGTGATGTTTTTATTTTCATTGGTCCATTATGTTTTATCTGCATTCGAATATTTTATATTAGGTGCCTCAACTTTTTTTTTCATTATTCTGTGAATTTTTTTAATCCTTGTTCGGAATTTCAGTTAATAATCGCTATTTTCTTTTTGTTTTTTTTTTTCTTTCTCTCGTCAGCGGTCGTCCAAATATTACGCTGGGTGTTTTATCACTTTTTATTCGGTCAAAAACTTGTAAAAATCAAATAATTGTCGGATTTTAATGAAACTTATTCACAAATGCATGAAAATATATTTGAAATTTCCTTTTAGAAAAATTTCGTAATGTTTTTTTCACATATCAATAACCCCCCCCCTCCCTCACTTAATTTCATGAAATCTCGAGAAATTTTGGTTGCAAAATTTGTTGTATTAGTTAAAAGCAGGACTCCTTGGAGAATAAATATCATCATTTTTTTTTAAACAGTTACACATTTCCCGAACATCTGCTCTGAAATCGTAAAATTAAAAATGCAATAAAACTATGACGTTATCTAATTAGAAAATCTTTTAAATGCTTTTATAAATAAGATTTTTTTAAGGATACTATTGTCTTAAGAAAAGTTATTTTTCGATGAACAATGTATTTTTACAAGAATTGTTTCCATTTTTTAAAATCTTAATTATAATAATTGATAAAGGTTCAATTTTTAAAAAATTATGCATTAGTTTAATTACGTTAGTTAATATTGTCATTAAATAAAAAAAAAATTACCAATCTAAAATTGAAAAGCTTAATCCAAAACATTACACACCAATAGTTTTAAAATTATTTTTTATCATTATAGTGTATAGCCGTTCTTTTTCTTGTAAGTATGGCAGACCATACACGACATTATCAGAAAATAAGTGCGATAACAAAAGTAAATTTCAAGTTAATATCCCTAAAATTGGATTACGGAAAATATTTTCCAAAATTTTTTATATTCTATGTTTTTATATTTTTTTAAAATGTTTTATATAAAAAGTTGCTTTCGACATTTTCTTGGATTAGGTTTTGCTTTGGTGTCAGGAATCCGCTCAAAAAAGTAAAAATGTAAAATATATATATTTATATATATATATATATATATATATATATATATATATATATATATATATATATATATATATATATATATATATTCAGTATGGCTTGAAATAGACTATCTTTCTGTTGAGGTAATTTTGATTTTTTGCTGTAAAAAATACATATGCATTGTAAAAATAAAAAATAAAAAATCAAGCCCTATGTGAATCAGGTTTAATAATTAATCCCCCAGGTTATATAACAACGGATCGATTACTGATACTATATACATGTATATATATATATATATATGTGTGTGTGTGTGTGTGTGTGGTAATATTTCGGGTATAGCCCGAAAGAACTTTAAATCTTGCTCTTTCTTACGCTCATACAACACAAAATAGTAACCTTCTATCTTGAGTGGCTCTTGGTCCTTGCCTTAGGTGAGCATTAGTTTATATATATATATATATATATATATATATATATATATATATATATATATATATATATATGTGTGTGTGTGTATATGGCCTGAAAAATTGCGTTTCAGCATGTAACTGATTGTCGCCTCTAGGTATTGATCTTATCGTCCAATTTTATAGTTAGATATGCTCTATCCTTGATATTAGGCCCTCCAACACATAAATATATCATACTTTCAATATATTTTTAGCACGTATATATACATATATGTGGGGGGCTAAAATATTAAAAGAAAATATATCTATCATTTATTGTATATATATATATATATATATATAATAAATATAGATATATATATATATATATATATATATATATATATATATATATATATATATATATATATATACACTCAACTCTCCAATCGAATTCGACGTATGAGGGTGAAACAGATCAGTTCCCAGGAAACCGACATCCCGACAACAGCACATTTGATTTGGTTATAGTGGTGAAGTTTTCGTGCAGGATCATCCACACTTTTGAAGGGTTGAATACAGAGACCTGGTGCACTACGTGCCACAAGGTCACCAAACGACTCTTCGCAGGTTTTGAATTCAGAGTTGTCCTTCTCCTAGACTAGTTGCCATCCAAGACTATAGAACCCAGTCTGTCCTGCTATTTACCCATAGCATATATGTATATATATATATATTGCCAAAATACATCTTATACATATATATATATATATATATATATATATATATATATATATATATATATATATATATATATGTGTGTGTGTGTGTGTGTGTAAGATGTATTTTTGGCAGGTATTCTTTTAAAAGTGTTTGACTGAATAATATCGACAAATTCTATTTATCCTATTTTCATTAAAATTTTCAAGTTTACAACTTTTTTCAAATTAGTTTTTTATACAATCATTTGTATCTTATTTTAGTTTTCTGTAGTACTTTTGAATGTTGATACATCCTTTTTCAAGTATTGTTTATTTTTATGTATGTTTTTGGTTAATTCCTGTTTTTCCCACGTTCACTGGAAGCAGTTTCAAGTCACTCAAGGTGACGTCATTGAACTGTCAAACCTGATTTTCATGTGTATTTTATTTTTTTCATATACATACTTCAATATATTATTCCCTACGGAGAAAATTATATAAGGTATCTTTCTCTATAGGGGATAATATATTCAAACGCGTCTAAAAAAAAAAAAATTAAAATAAACCTAAATAATCCAGTATAACTGTTTAAATGACGTCACTATGAGAGACTTGAAATTCTAGCAAACGTGGGAACTTCAGAATTAACCAAAACCAGTTACATAAATATACACAAAATACAATCCTTGCAAACGAATGTAGCAACATTCGAAAGTTCTTAGGGAAAATACGATAAAATATTAAAAAAATATGAACTTTGATAAATTTACGGATTATATAAAACTAATAATTCTAAAATTTGAAAGAGTTAATAAAAAAATTAGATCGACAGAATTTTTCGATATTATTCAACCAAATTATGTTTGAATATGTATATCTATATATATATATATATATATATATATATATATATATATATATATATATATACAGAGAAATAATCACACATAGAATCAATCAAGTAATAATGCGATTATTGGCGACATCCATCGCTAGAAACATAATATATGCATTAAAATACTGTTAATCCATAGTGCGAGTTGATCCTATTAACAGTATTTTAATGCATATATTATGTTTCTAGCGATGGATGTCGCCAATAATCGCATTACTGATTGATTGATTCTATATGTGATTATATCTGTTGTATGTTTATATGTTTTATATATATATATATATATATATATATATATATATATATATATATATATATATATATATATATGACAGAGATATACATAGGAATTCGACTGGATAGACATCCGATTGCCGCGATACCCAACTGATTTCGTATTAGTCGGAGACTCTACCCCTAAGCCATTAGCGGACAGCGGGGGGGGTGTAGGTGAATTTAGACGTATTTATTTTTAGATAAACACGCCAGTGACTGGGGAACTTGATACGTCTTAACGAAAAGACTTGCATCAGAAGTAGTAATAGTCACCGTTTACAAATTGAATTCTCTTCCCGAGAGCTCAACGGAAATAATTTTTTTCAGAAGCATGTATATAATGTCATCTATAGACAGACTGTTTCGCTGTTTCATAGCTCATCAGTGTGGCTAGACATCTGACCGCGTTAAGCGGAGATCGAAACCCGACTGATCACTCTACCCTTAAACCACTGGCGCAGAGAAGAGATGAAGGTGTATTTAGACGTATTTATTTTCGATAAACCCGCCAGTGACTGGAATCCTATCCTATCTATCTATCTATCTATCTATCTATCTATCTATCTATCTCTATCTATCTATCTATCTCTCTCTCTCTCTATATATATATATATATATATATATATATATATATATATATAGTGAGAGAGATAAAGTGTTTTTTTGATATACATGATGATGTTAATATAACGTTTTCTATCCCTCTCCTCTCTCGGTATATATATATATATATATATATATATATATATATATATATATATATATATATAGAAATGGAAATGGACAATCCGACAATTTATTTAAAGATTTTTTATGTTTAACGTTCTTTTTATAGATACAAGTATTTAAGGCCGGTAAATGTTATTTAATACTGTTTATTATAAACAGAGCATTTACTTAAATACTTGTATCTATAAAAAAAGAACGTTAAAACATAAAAATGTCTTTAATAAATATATATATATATATATATATATATATATAGATAGATAGATAGATAGATAGATAGATAGATAGATTGTAAGATTTATATATATATATATATATATATATATATAGATATATAGATAGATAGATAGATAGATAGATAGATAGATTTATTATATATATATATATATATATATATATATATATATATATATATATATATAGATAGAGAGAGAGAGAGAGATAGAAACGTTACATCAACATCATTTCATCATATACATCAAAAAACAGTTTATTTATATACAGAATAGTTGTAAGCAGTTTGTTATAAATAATTATTCATCCATATGAAACTTGCTTAGCGTCCATCTTTGAAATTACATCACATTTGTTATAGAATAGCAATCTTTTGAAATAGATTTTTTTTATATATCAACGCTTTCTGTGTTAGTGTCAGTCGATGTTTTCTCGCACATGCGCAGTGCTTAAAATGTATCAATCAGAAGAAACTTAGGTTTCATTCCCATACGTACATACTACGTACATACACTGACTGAACCGCTTCGTTCATTAGCTGATCAGAAGCAGCAGAGAAAGTAAGCAAAGGACAGTACTTCTATTTATATATTTGGAAGCCATTCATTTTTGATTCACTCATTGATTTTTGTTTCCAAATATATTTCCGTGTCAGTTTGCCGGCGAACAAGCGTTTTTTTGCTTGACAATTTTCAAATTCACAAGGGAGGTGCATTAAATTGAAAATCTTTCTGAGTCCATCGATAAACGGAAGAAAAGCGAAAAAGAAATCGTACGTCGGAGAAAAGAGAGCTATACTTCGTCGTGAAGGAATATTTACAGTACTAATAAATGAAGAATGCATTTCATTGTTATCAAATATTAAAGAAGAGTGAATGCATTCCGATGATGAATCAATATTTAAGAAATATTTGGTGATTCATGGCGTAACATTATCTTGCATCGTAAAATCAAGGAAACGTTTTTATGTCATTGATTAACTGTGATATGTGTCCCAAGAGGAAACGGCCTCAATTTCGGCGTAAACTGGGACAGCATATAGCTTGTTAAATTTAACGCCTCAAAAACTAAACTATTCGCTATTACCCTCTCTGCCGCCTATCAACATGGCTGATGCTAACCTCCAGGAAAGTAACTCGTTATGCTTTCTCGGGCTAACATTCTCAGCTAGCATGAAGTGGAAAGACGATATTGATTTCATTGCTAGATCCCTGTGTCGTGTGAGACGATTTTTCTCTCCTAAATCGATCTTACATATCTATCTCTACCATTCACCCATGGTTAAAATATTGCTGGCACATATGATCCTGTGCCCCTGCTATTTAACTTGATCTCCTTGATAAAATCCAAAGAAGTTCTATGCTAAGAGAATCTTTTTTTCGCAATTCTCGCTTGTGGAATTCCATTCAGCAGAAAATTAAATGCAATGTCAACCAATATCTACTGTCCTCCTTTTATCTCTCCGCTTATTATTAATGTTTCTGTTCCTAATTCTTTCACACCCTATAATCCCTTGTGCCTTAGCGACTTTACTGCCTTGATAACGATTAAAAAATATTAAACAAATGAGAAAAAAATCACTGCTGATATAGGTTGTAGATAAGATATGTTCTTTCCTTTTCTTTTATAAACAAACATATAAATACGGTCGATGTGATGGCGGAAAACGCTTGACATATTTTAATCACTTGACACATTGAGCAATAAATTTCTTTTCGTTTTTCTAATCTTTTTATTTGGCTATCTGTTGCATACACTTTCTGAATATTTTTATTGCATATAATTTTCCATATTTGTATCTAGATCTTAATATATATTATTTAGTAAATAAAAGCTGAGAAGCACCATGACTTGAAAGACTGTAGGGCCTCAAACTCACACCCGATTTTAAGTGAAACGCTTACATAGGATCCATTGCTGAGGATGCAAGGAAAATAGTCGGCTCTCTGTAACGCCTAAGCTAGTTCTTGACTCCTTTTACTTGGTTCTAATTTTACAGGAACCAGATCAGTCCGAAAATGATGTGCTGTTGTTATATTTGGGAGGGAGGGAGCTGCCCATATCTAACTAACAAGGCTTGATAGAGTTTAAAAGATTCTACCTGGGTCTTGTGGGTGACGAATTATTCTCCTCCATTCAACCTCTCTCCCACCGACGGGTGGGTGGCAAGCTTCTCGCTGGTTTTCATGGAAAGTGTTTGAACGAGCTATATTTCCTGGTCCCGCCGAAGCAGAACTTCTCAGCAAGAGGACGACATGCCACTTACATTGCAGCTAACCACCGACATTCCCTCCGTATTCCATAAGATCCAATAGAGCAGCTTCTTCTTGCAAACCATTGCTCTGTGGAACCGACTCTCAATAGGATGTTTCTCCGATCGCTACAATCTTAACCTTAACAGTTAACAGTTATCTCCCACTCATATACACATGGCCTCCAAACATAACCTTCTAGCTCGGGCTTTGTACTATATATATATATAAAATATATAATATATATATATATATATATATATTGGATATTCCTATATCTGTATCTAACTTCATATTTTAATCAGTTTTTCGTATTTATCTATGTTTCGGTTTGTAGACATATAAAACATATCTAAGCATCTATCCCTTTCTGTTTTTCCATCTCATTCTGTTCGTATCTATCTATCTATCTATCTATCTATCTATCTCTCTCTCTCTCTCTCTCTCTCTATATATATATATATATATATATATATATATATATATATATATATATATATATACACATATATATATATATAAAAAAAGTGTTTGAGCCATTTATTTTACATTCTTACTCTGTCCTGGACGTTGAGTTCTACCTGCATTCTATCCTCTTGGGAACTTATGCATATATATATATATATGTATATATATATATATATATATATATATTTGGATATTTATATTATCAATAAATATATTTATTATTCTCATTATTAATACATACACACACATATATACATATATATATATATATATATATATATATATATATATATATATATATATATATATAAATATATATATATGGTGGAATAAGGAGAAACAACGAAAAAAATGTTACAGACAATGGGTTTCCTTCCGTTTAGTAGGCATTTTCATGTTGGAATGACAAATATTTGAGGAAGGTGTAATAAATCGCTCGCAACTATAAAACATTTGGACAGTTCTTACACACTCTTTGTCCAGAAAAAGTAAGCTCTTTCCCTAACACAATAAAAATTATATAAAAGCTCGACCTTAATAACGTGTCTATATATATATATATATATATATATATATATATATATATATATATATATATATATATATATATACTGTTGTAACAAAGAAAGGATTACTGTATTAGGAATAACCAAACCGGAGGTTAGAAATGAAATGGTAATCTTTATATCATAAACAAAATACAATACTCGGCAGCGGCGTGAAATAGGTAAACCACTGCTTCTGGTGTAATACTTAGACAGTATATTACTCCTACTTACAATATTGACCAACGTATTTATGACGATTGGGACACTGTTCCTAGGTACAGTGTGTGTGTGTCTGCTTGTTTGTGTGTAATTGTGCAAGGTAAAAACTCAACAGAAAACTAAGCGGACAGTAGTCATAATATTAATAAAGATTCAGTCAATTTCTCTTTCGTCCGTCTTCAAAGCCTCTCGTACACCGTTCAACAGGACCAGAGTGTCAGATAAATCCATTGAAGTTTTATCAGCTATCATATTTATACGTTCCAAAAGACACAATAATCTTAGACACCAAATTTCAAATTCGTCCCACACTAAATTCTTTTAAGTACGTGACAATATTTATATTAACGTCAGGAGGATATTGATCAATGAGTGGGACCATTTTGCTCATATTGTCATATTTTCTTGATTTCGGAGGAAAAATTGGAAATTTTTCAGCATATTTCAGCAAGATTTTCACTTACCAAAATTGAAGTTTAGAATTAGAATTTACATACATAGAGAAAAGAATGCGACATTTTAAACTGACGTCAGGCGGCTATGCGTCATATTGCTTCAAAACAAGAGAGAATATATATCATTCGAATTTCGATTACTGGAACAAAATAAAAGTGTTAAGTACAGAATTATATGATTATATAATAATTATCATTTGAATTCAAATTTTCGGTAGAATGCAACGAGAAATGATCACATTTTATTACTTTTAACGATTATCTCGCGTTGATTTTACCGAGAAACAGACGAGAATTTAGCGAGATTAAAAGTTTCATTATTTTATATTCATTTTTATTTGTTTCTGTTGCTTTGTGAATTTTATGTCAAGCATTTCCATTTTCCATGACTTGTCGATAATTCACTTTGAAGAACTGAAATGCAAAAGAAGAAAAACCAAAATGTAACTGCTTTGTTATTTTTTTTCATTTTATAATGAAAACAAAATGGAACTGATGATAAGCATTCAGAATCAAATTGGACACCTTTCATCTTAAATGAAGCAAATAATTAGCGACACAATATTCACAGAAACCAAAACGAGGCGACAACCTACTGCGGTGGTGGCCAATGAACACATCCGTTTTAATATTTCGAAAACATGTGATGTCACTATATTTAAACGGACGCATATGAGTTTCGCAGTTTATACAAAAATTAATTACATAGAACTAACGATCAGCTTACAAAGGAGTAAAAAATATTTTGCTAACAAAACTTACAACTTCTAAAGAATTCGGCTACATATTATTTTATATTTTCGGCTTTCCGAAAACACAATTTGGTAACTTCAAATACCCCATCATATGAATAATTGCTATTTTTTAAAAACTATATTCGTTTCGTTGTATCAGTTCTCTATATTGGAAACAAAAGAATAGTTAAATAGTCACTCAGTGAATCTTATCTTTCATATGAAAATTTCTTTTCTTGCTTTTTATGTGCCGTGTCCTTTCCGGGCGTAGGTGATCATGGCTCTCTACTTCGCCATTTTCCTTGTAGCTCTCAATAAATTTCGTCCCTTTGCCACCTCCCTCGTACTATGTTCTGTCATCCACTTGCTTAAGCCCGAACTGCTGAATAAATTATATAATAAATGCAGGGTGCGGCAGAAATACATCCCACATATAACTCCCAGAAATAACCCCCACATGATGGTAAGACATTAGATAGATAATGCCACCATTGCCACTAACGTCTGACCATTATACGGGGGTATTTCTGGTGGGTATATGTGGGAAGTATTTCTGCTGCAAGTAATCATAATACATCTCAGCTAAAGTGGGGATCAAGTAAGCCAAACTTTTAAATCATATACTTGTTATCAATTCGATTCCCACTGACACACTCACTATCTATCTATCTATCTATCTATCTATCTATCTATCTATCTATCTCAGTCTGTTCATTATCTATCTATCTATCTATCTATCTATCTATCTATCTATCTATCTATCTAGTTCATATATAATTTCTTCTTCCCCCCCTCTCTCTGGTTATCTATATCTGTTCCTTTTTTATCTATGTATGTATGAATAATTTGAGCCTGTCGCATAAACTCGTAAAATTTGTGAATAATAATCTTTGTTGGAGCGCATGATCAAGGGGACTACTACTGAACGCACGTGTGGAAGATAGATAGGGTGGGGAGAGGGGGGAACTTAGAATCGTATAACTATCAAATTTTCTCCTTTGGAGAATGGCCTACACGGTAAAATTTCTAACTATTATACAACGGCATTAAAAACAATCATATATGGGCGAGTGGCCAAATGGTCAGAACGTTCGCTTTTTGACAATTAGACCCGGGTTCGAATCTCACCACGGTTGATTTGTCAGGGAGAGGACTTCGGTCCGGTGCGGGGCGATCCCAGCGTGCAACACGAAAGGGACCCATACCATGGGTTGACCCAAGCCTCGTGAGTGCAATTGGGTAGACAGAACACTTGCTAGCACAAAGACACAAGTCATCATGACTGAAGGTCTGAGTGTGCTGGCCTTGTTGGACACGCTATATAACACGCTTTCTCCCAGAAACTATAACCAAGGTCTGCAGTATAAAGCACAGGGTGTGGAACAAACACCCTCAGTCACATTTGAGGGATTGGCGAGCCGCCCTAATAGAAGGTATCCTCGAATATGAGCAACCATCTATTATATATATATATATATATATATATATATATATATATATAAAGAGAGATAAGAGGAAAACTATACTTAGCCGACGCGTTTCGTCCTCTGAGGGTCTTTATCAACGCAATGCAAGATCTATTATGCTGCCCGCGTTTATATACACACGGGCGAGAATGTCATTGTTTTATCAAGTGTTGTAAATTTGAGAACGTTCATGAATATTCATAAGGTGTTTGAAAGCTCAGTCCAAGTATATGAAGGAGAGAAAAATTGTCTAATTCAATGTTTGTTGAGAAGTAAAGTGAGCGAATACTCAATATTTTTTTTTTAAATGCATATTGTTTGAATTGTGATTAGATTGTTTTGGTATGAGATGGAGAGTTTGTGCTATACATCTTCAAAGTCTGATGTGATAGATTTAACCGTTTTCTTTTTCAACATCTTATCACGTAGGCTCACGTGCAAACATCAAGGGAGGTAACTAAGATATTTTAATGTCTAAATATTTTTTAAAAAAGAAAAAAAAACTATTTAAAACTATTAATTAAAACCTAGATATTTAAACTATCTACTGTAAACACTTAAAAAATTTGTACAGTATTCATAAATAATTTTATTAATGGTTTGTTTCAGTTCCTTAATATAGATAGCTTCAAGAATTTTTAGTTTATGTTTATGAAAACATGAAAAGTATAGATGTATTTTCAACAAGAATTTTCGAAAATTACGAATGTGGTCATGCATGCTGTTGTAAATGTTCAAAGATGTTAGATGTTCAAATGAAAACTTCAATCATTTTTTTATAAAAAAAAGTATTAAGATATTTCAATAACTTAATTGCCTCTGCTGACGTTTTCAAATGAGCCTACATTATAAAATTTAAAATTGCACAGTATGTAACCTTCGTGTTTTTCACTTCACACGTAAAAAAAAATTAATTTTCAGATGAACGCAACAATTTTGTCTTAGAAAAATAATGAACAAAACAATTTTTTGTCTTAGAAAAAACAAGACTCTGATGATGACATTGTGCTAATGTTGAAATTACTAGGAATAAAATAAATATGCATCAACATAGTAATTTTCTTTCTTCCTTTAAAAAGGATAGTAAAAATCTTGTCCATAATTACGAGAGGATTCTATTCAAAATAAGTAGACAAAATGTGTCTAAATTAGTCTAAATTATTTAATGAGACATGTCTTAATGAACATATATTGCCAAAATATACGCAATACACACACACACACACACACACACACACACACATATATATATATATATATATATATATATATGTATGCTTAATAAACAATAAAATCCCAAATTACCACATATGGAGAATAGCCTATTAAAATGCCGACATAAAAAACAAATTCAAATTTTCATAATATAGGTTTAACTTAATTAGCTATCTATATTTCCATAATATTCACTCCACTTTAACTCTTGAAATGTCGACAATATTCTAATTTCTATATTTTTATTGCCCCCCTCTATAGGCTCTTTACATGATATTAATCATAATTTATAAATTTTCTCCTACTTTAATATTTCTCTTTCCATTAATACGTTACATCCTTTTAGTTGATATATATATTATATTTATTTTAAAACACCTTTTTATTCCTATTTTAATTTTAAGATAATATTTCATTTTTTATATAAGTCCAAATTAATGTCATAAGGTTAATATTCGGATTTTATTTTATAAAACTTCTTCCCTTTAAGACAAATACTTTCCACCCACCCCTGACCCCTGACCCCTGACTTTCGTCTGTTTGAAACTTTTAGCTTTCACAGTTAAATTGGATTTCCCGCCAGGTATTGAATTCATAAACCTTGGTGTCAAGTCACTGGCTACTGGAGAAGTGAACAAAAATATTGGAGAGTTGAGTTAAATGGGAAATAACTGTGACACCCGGAAGGGGCATGGCACTTGGAACTAGACAGACGAAATAAAGGGTTCAGTTCGAAATTCCAATAGTCTGAAGAAGGACGCAGCGTACAACGTGCGAAACGTCGTGAATATGAAAATAAAGATGAGGACCACAGTCCGAACAATGTAAATAATTACAATACCTCATCTGAGAAATATAGATAGATATTCTTTTTAGTTATAGTGTTTCTCACGTAGATTAGGGGGTAGAGTAATTTGCTGCCGCAGTTGAGATGACAAGAGTTAATAAAACCCAGCAGGGTTGATTTGGCTCGAACAGTTAAGACGTTGAGCTTTATTGTCACATTTTGTACGATGAACATAGAAATGCTAATAAAATGGCGCATTTGCATAGAAATGCATGAGGAATATTGACATAATTCCCTGCGCCGAAGCCACTGGAAACTTTTGGGCAGGTAACGGGTAAGGATACGATAATGAAGAAGACTGTAGAAACAGGGTTCCTTTTTTATATACAGATTCCTAGGAATGTATATTTTTTTTTTTACCGCATTTAGCTGAATCTGTCAATAGATATATTGATCTAGGTTATCTAATGTCCTAAAAATGATTGTCATTATCCGTATCGATATAGATTTCTCTTTGCTCTTTGCTATATTTTGTTTCTTCCACAAAACATTCTACTTATCTTTTTCTATTTCACTCTCGCTCTCTGTCTCCCCCTTCCACCTACTATCTATCTATCTATCTATCTATCTATCTATCTATCTATCTCTCTCTCTCTCTCTCTCTATATATATATATATATATATATATATATATATATATATGTGTGTGTGTGTGTTTTATATATATATATATATTTATGTATATATATATATATGACAAATTTGAAAATGTTCTTACAACTTTTCTTTCAAAACCTTTCTTGATATATGAAAATCAGTGAGTAAAAGATGATTCCAAAATGCGATTTACAGGTCGGGGACACTAAAGTCAAGCTGATACGGAAATTTAAATATCTGGGTAGTGTTCTGACAGAGGACGGTAAGTGCGACGCTGAGATCCGAATATGGATGAGCATGGCCAAAGACGCAATCCAAAAGCTAGGCGAAGTATTACGAGACAGGAGTACTGAAAAGATTACTGAATTGCTACGTGATACCTGTCCTCTTTTAAGGCAGCGAATGTTGGACGGTCTCCTCAAAGATGAAGAAGAGACTCGAGGCAACGGAGGTATGGTTCTACAAAAGGATGCTAAGGATATCATGGACCGAGCATGTGAGCAGCGATGATGTTTTGGAGAAGATGCAAACAAGGAGGAAGCTTATACTTAGGAGGCAGCTGAAATTTCTGGAACACATAATGAGAAAAGAGGGCTCGGAGAATCTGATACTCACAGGTCGGACAGAGGGAAAGAGAGAGACGGGAAAGCAACGCGTGACATATCTAGCTAGCTTAAGCAAGTGGATAACTGAACAGGATTTGGGAGAAGTAGCAAAAGACAAAGCACTCAGAACTACATGGGGCAGGGGGGGGAGTGTAGAGACATGATCGCCTACGTCAAGAAGGGGCACGGCACATAAAGCAGAAAGAAGATACCACATATACAGTGGGGGGGAATAAATATTCGTACACATGCAAATTTTTATTTTATTGTATTTCCAACTAATGAATAAACACACTTAACTGTACAGATGCATAATAACTAAATATGCATAGAAAACAGGCAAAAAATGATTTAATAGAAATAAATCCCATTTATCCATTTTAATGGATGAAAAATATTCGTACAATACAAAAACAATGCATAATATTCATTTAATATTAGTAGAATAGCCATTATTCACTTCTACAGCAACCAACCTCTTCTTGCAGTTCTCAGTCATCTTCAGATTTTAGTTGGTATTTTGCTCCATTCTTCTTCGCATATGGTTTTCAGACCCGGACTTTCGTTGGAGCTCTCGAATGGATATGCATTTTCAAATGACGTCACAGATTCTCGATTGGGTTTAAATCTGGGAACTGACTTGACCATTTTAGGATATTTAGATTGTTGTCAGCAAGCTATTTCTTCGTAGATTTTGCAGTGTGCTTCGTATCATTATTTTGTTGGAAGATCCAGTCGAGAGGAAGTACAAGATTTTCAACCGAAATTATTAAATTTGCTTCCAAAATATTTTGATTTGCTGTGGCATTCATTCTAACATCTATTACTGATATTTTGCCAGTACCTTTTACAGAAAATCATCCTCAAGCCATGATACTGACAACACCAAATTTCGCTGTTGGAACTGTGTTCATCGCCATATTTCCTCTATATATGATTACGTCCAAACAACTCAATTTTGGTTCAGTCTGTCCATAATATTCTTTCCCAATATGATTTTTCTTTATCACGAACAAATTTCAAACTGGCATCTCTGTACTTTTTCAATAGCAGTGTAGTTTTCAGAGAGGAGTGTAACTTTAGATTCTTCCTATGAATTTCACTGCTTATTGTAACAGACATTTCTCATGAAAAAAAATCATCTGCAACATTTGACGAGTAACCATTGGATTTCGTTTTTATTTAACGCATTCATTTCCTCGAAGATCTTGAAGGAATCTTCCGTGGAGCACCTGTTCATTTTTGATTTTTCAAAAGTTTTGAAAGTTTTATACATTGCGGTGAAGGAAATAATGGTAGTAAATGGAATATTCAGGTTGTCTGTTTTCCTATAACTTTTACCTTCTTTCCAGAGCTTAGCAATCCAATCGGTTCTTTCTGCGAATTTGTTAGTTATTTACCTCTTGCCATGATGAAAACCTCCTGGCAAGAATATTAGTTACAGAATGTTCTGTTTGTGTTTTGAGGCTAAATATAACTACTGATAACATTATCGAAATATTCTAGAATATTCCACTTGAATAATATAGAGTATTAATCAATTCAAAAGCTGAAATTTGCATTGTACAAATAATTTTTCACACATTGAAAAGGATAAATGAGATTTGTTTCTATTAAATTATGTCTTTTTTTTTTCTGTTTCCTATGCATATTTAGTTATTATGCATCTGGGTACAGTTAATCATATGAAAAATATCTTTATTCATTAGTTGAAATACCAAAATTAAAAATTTGTATATGTACGAATATTTGTTTCCCTCACTCTGTGTATGCATATGCGCGCATATATATATATATATATATATATATATATATATATATATATATATAATCAAATAAATAAATATAAATAAATGTACGTGTAAGTGTTCACATACAAATATATATATATATATATATATATATATATATATATATATAAAGAAATATAGTCTTAAGATGTGCTATATTTATGGGATAAAGTGCTCATTATCAGAGATAGAGCGTGTGTAAATACAAAGTGAACATAGAAGTCAACACTTAGAGGCGACAGTCTGTTTCATGCTAGACACAATCGTCAGTGTTTACTTCTATGTTTCTTTGATATATATATATATATATATATATATATATATATATATATATATATATATATATCCTTTGGTGCAAGTAAAAACAGTTCATTACACAACCAGTTCAACACGGAGTTTTCTGCACTATGCAATCATCAGGTATAAAAGAACTGTTAGGAGTCTGGGTAATATTTCTGTGTCTCGCGGCTTTGTGGTGTGAATTATTACTAGTGTTAAATATTTAATTGCACTATAATCTAAATTTTAATTTAGGTTCCCACTTAAACTCAAAATTAAAAAAAAATCTAAATTATGTTTCTAAAATGACCACCTAAGAACCCTGGTAGAAAAATACGTTAAGTGTCAAGGCGGGTAATTTTTTTTCTTAAAAAGTAATAGCTATGTAATGAT
>CAHIKZ030005299.1:2622500-2645000 GCA_903632075.3 Acanthosepion pharaonis
TATGTTTTTCTTTTTCTTTTCATTTTTTCATTGTTTTCAAGAATTCTTCTCTTTTTCTAATATTGTTCGTTCTCACTTTTTTTTCTCTTTCTCCAAAAACATTCCTTTCTTTTATCAACTAATTTTCCATTTTTCTGTTCTTTCTATTTTTTCTATTCTTCTTCATCTTCGTCTTCTTCTTCGTCGTCTTTTTCTTCTTCTTTCCTTTGTTTTTCATCTTTCTTCTTGCCTTTTTCTTCTTGTTTTTCTTTTAGAACATTTTTTCGTTCTTTCCTTATCTTCTTAGTCTTGTTTAATCTCTCCAATTTCTGGTCTTCACACAGTTCCGCCATTTACCGCTTTTCATTTCTTACACATTGCACGTCTCATTACATTTTGTTTTCACTTTCTTTTCGTATTTCTTCTGCTGTCTCCATTTCCTTTCTTCTTTATGGTAGATATTCGCCTGCTTTCGAGTTCTTTCTCTTGATGATCTTCTTCAAACAATTCTCTTCGTCTTGCACACTCATGTCAGTAATTTTCTTTTCAGCGTTAAACACACAACCGTCTTCCATGGTCTTGTAATATTTTTGTTCTTTTATTTAAGGTTAAAAAAAATAATGGAAGACGAAAAGGAAAAAAAAACAACAGATGTGAGATTGCAGATTATATATATGAAAAAAAAAAAAAACAATTATGATAATATCTTTAACGTCACATAAATATAATAATGATAAAAAACAACTCAATATTAAAAAAAACAGTATCATTAAATGGAAACAAAATAAAATAGATTGGTTCCCTCAAAAATCGTATATATGTGTATATATATGTATGTGTGTGCGTATATGGGCGTGTGTATGTATGCGCGATGTTTTTATTGAGGTGTTTGTTTTTTTACGGCTTATCAAACGTTTTGGAATTATTTAAGCCGATTATTTTGCCGGTTATTTAAAGTCAGAAAATATTTTTAGATTGTCAGAATTTTTTGGAGATAATAATGTTTTAGTGATACATGTCCTATTAATTAACCCATAGCTTCGGTGAAAAAAGGCTATTTACCCGTAAGAAAATATAACGAAGGCTATTTATCCGTAAGAAAATATAACGAAGGCTATTTATCCGTAAGAAAATATAACAAAGGCTATTTACCCGTGAGTAAATATAACGAACCCAAAGAGAAATGTAACTCGGCTTTGCGATTTCCAATTTCGAGCCGTTATCCATTACACCAGCCACGCATTCAAATTGACAGCACTTGGTATTCCGAACCGGTCACCCATCTAGGTACTGACCAGACTGGATGTTGTTTAATTTCGGAGATCTGGATCATTCTCCAAGACATATGGCCCAGTGAATAAAGACGTTAGTTAGAGCCAGTGACTAGATCCAAAGAGTTGTGAGTTCAATACCAGGCCGCAGCAGTGGTGAACCAAAAATTGGGAGAATTGAGTTAAAGGAAAATCACCAAGACACCAGGAAGAGGCATGGAACGTGAAACTAGAACAATCCACCCCGGTGGACGAAATAAAGTGTTCAGTTCGACATTACAATCACCTGAGGAAGGCCGGAGCGTACAACGACCGAAACGTTGTGAAAATGGCAATGAAGATGAAGATAACAGTCCGATAAATGTAAATAATGCAAGTAATCTAAAAAAAAAATAATCTGGCTTTAAATAAATTGCAAAGGGTTGATAATCCGTCGAAAACGAATCAGTCAATTAAATTTTTCAAGCCTTCATTATGTTCCAGTGAAATTTCAAATGTCTCTTTCTTATTCTATGTGTAATTGTCCTTTTTGCTTCTGTTTTCCTTAAATCTTTACTCATTACTCTGATGTTCAGTGTATGATATTCAAGGCGTTACATTCAGTTACGTGCAAATAACCTTAGAAAGGTATGAATCCTTCTCTTCTCCTTCCCACCAGCTGTTGGCAAATAGCAGGCCAAACTGGGTCTTATAGGCTTGATGGACAACTCTGAATTAAAAAAACTGAGGAGCGTCCTTTAGTTTTGGGGCTTTTCGACACACTATGCTCAGCAGTTCGGCTCTTCCAGAAAGTGTAATTGGGTTTCAACAAGCATTCGCCGCTATAATGAAATCAATTGTGTGGATAGTACTGGTTGTTCTAAGAAGTGGGTTGCTGTACTTTTATACATCGAAACGACGCAAAAGCCGAGTTCCTTTTTCATATACACAATGAGAGCAATTTATAAATAATTAAAATATAATTTCAATTAAATACAGAGCCACGTATACTGTATTATTCCGTTCTATGTCTTTTTGGATCCTATTAAGTGGTGTTGCTTATCGACATGATTATGGTATAAAAATACACTTATAATCAAAATCAAGCAGAGAAGGCTGACATTTATCAAACACATAATGAGTAAAGAGGGCTTAGTAAACATAACACCCACAGGGCATACTGAGTGCAAGAGAGAAAGCAGTGAGCTACCTATCTGACGAGATTGTGTGAATGGGTAGCAGAATGGTGGGTGGGGATCTGTCACAAAGACAAAAATTGCTAAGAGCCACAAGGGATAGAAAGGTTTGGAGAGCCGTGATCGCCCACGTTGCGAAGGGACGCGGCACAGAATAGAAGAATTAAGAGGGGGCAAAACGCGTAACTAAAAGCTTCATGGTTAATAGAGCATCTGGACTTTGCTAGAAAGAAAGACGTTTTAAGAGTCTCGCCATTAATATACAAAGACAACAGACAAGAGTTAAGATTGGAAGTCGTAGAGAGCCGTGACAGTCCACAAAAAAAGGAACTGCACACGAAAGACGAAGAAGCATTTAACATAAAGGTTCGAAGTCGAAAATTCGGTAAAACTTTAATCATTCTCTGAGATCCATTTCTGCTGCTTCGATAAAAGCAGACTCTTAGACAATTTATTAGAGAATTAGATATCACTACGTACCCCATGAAAAATTCAATATCAAATAAACCAACCAGCGTAGATATTTCATTAGATCAATCAAAACTCACCGAATTTTAGGTCCACAAAGAGAATATACTTCCCAACAGTGAATATATGCTAGTAAAATCTGAAACAATGTGGGCATCTTAGTTGTATCATTACTAAGATAGATGATGAAATTAGTTTACGAGCTGAGGGATGGGCTTTTGTCAGGTAATGTAAATAGTACTAAACAAAAGCCAAACATAATTGTAAAAAGTAGTAAAAATATCTCGACTTTACTCATTTTCCAAAATCAATATTTTTATCACCAAAACTTACGAGATGAATAGTCATCTTTGAACAGTGAGATATCAGTTTAAAAGGAAATAAACAAGACAGTTGTTAATAAGCGGAGTTGAAATGAACGCAAGATTTCACAGCTCTAGCTTAACTCCTTCATAAGTTTCACAGCTCTAGCATAACTCCTTCATAAGTTAGCCTCTGATCTTTTCAGATCACCTTCGTAGATATAATCATTTTTGGAAGTTGGGTAAGCCGAGAACTCATCGTTAGAAATATCCCAATCCACTTCATTTTCTACTTAAAATTTTCACCCTCCAACTTCTTTGTGCCGTATTATTCCAGCTTGTGGGCGATCATAGCCCTCTACAATTTCCTATCCCTTGTAATTCAATATTATTTTACTAATTCTTTCAATCTTTGTTCTACCATCCATTTACACATGCTTCTTAGACAATTTAATCGCTCTTTCTTCCTGTCCCTCATACATTTATGTGTGTCAAATTCTTCAAGCCTCTCTTTCTCATTGTGAGTCAAAGAATTTAACGATTCTTTGATTGGTAGATTTTGGAATGCTTCTTCTGCTATTCAAATACACATTCCCATTTTGCTGTCGCATTTTCCGACATCTATTTAAGCATATCCCAGATCTTCGCTGCTTGTTTGGTCTTGATATTTTGTTGCCCTCATCCTGGACTTTTTCTCTTGGTTGGAAGCTTACATTCTTACAATTGATGGTTATTCATTAAACTGCTCTACACCCCTACCCGATGTTGGAATAGACGGTCCTACTCTTTATTTATCTCTCAATTTTTCTTTATATTTTGTTCAAATGAAATAGAATCTAAGTTAAATTTATCGGCTCTTCTATTCGCTCATCTGCTGATTTTGCCTTACCGAAAAGAATATACATAAGGTTTTCAAGCAACGACAAACACGTGCATACGAGACGCTGGAAGCGAAAATCTCTGCGCGTCTCATGACATTACACATAACCACGCGAGAGTGAAAACGAGAGGTGTTAAGTATGGGAAGCCGTTGGTATAAACGAATGGCTTCTGTTATATATATATATATATATATATATATATATATATATATATATATATATATATATATATATAGGTAAAATCCGCGGGTAAGTAATCCAAGAATACATCAAAACTGATCCACAAAAGAGGCTCAATATATTTATTATAGAACATAGAAATGAATTACAGAAAAATCAAACTATATTGCACCCCACTTTTACGGCCATTTTGCTCCTGGGGATAAATTCCCTGGTGCTTGTCAATACTAAAATGTTTGATTAAAAAAAACCCAAAAAACAAAAACAAACTTTTGAAAAAAAACAAAAAACATTTTGGTATTGACAAGCAATAAAAATGAATTAACAACTAAGTTTTCATTTACATATAATTTATATATATATATATATATATATATATATATATATATATATATATATTTAAATTATTTTGGGAGATTACATCACTGACAAAATTAAGTACATATGTTGGTTTCACAATAACAGCATTAAGAAGACGTCGTATACTTCATTTTACGGGTGTTCTATGGCCCAACACAAAAGCATATGCTTGTCAACCTTCACAATACAGGGAAATACTTTTTGGTAACACGAATATACTATACAACCAAAATAATAAACTTTAATTATTCGAGGCCCACTGTAAGAAAAGCAACAAATCAACACTCAACAAAATTCATTGAGAGGGTAGCAGCAACGTGTCAAAGTGCATATAACAAACATTTAATGCCATTTTGGATGCTACCGATTCCCAGTCAACTGCCTTATAGTGAGACACTTGTTTTGCAAAAATTCCATGGCTATTACGTATAAATTTAAAAAATTTTAAATAATTATAACAGACCGCGTTCATGCGAATAAAAATCACCATCAAAATGAAATGCACATTTTATTACACTTAAACAAGTTTATTTATACGATTTGCATTATTTGGATTATTATATTCATCTTTGTTGTCATATTCATGACGTTTCGGCTGTTGTACACTCCGGCATTCTTCTGGTGATTGGAATTTCGAATTAAACCCCTTATTTCGTCCACTGCGGTAGATTGCTCTAGTTCTATGGGCTATGCATCTTCCGGATGTCTCAGTTATCTCCCTTTTACTCCACTCTCCAATTTTTTGCTCACCACTGCATTAGCCATGTATTGAAATCACAACACTTTGGCTCAAGACACTGGATCCAACCAATGCTTTTATCAACTGTCTTTGAGGACTCTTGGATGTATCGAGATCAAATGCTCTCCGAGGCCCAGTCTGTTGTTAGTTTCTAGTCAATTTCTCAAAACTGAAATATTGAATTGGCTTAAAATCGCTTTCAGTTATTAACAACACAATTTTAAATACCCAGTTAGCGCTTCCAAAGAAAACGAATTAGTCTGTGTCTTAATTGTTAAAGGAGATGAGAATAAACTACAAGTGACTAAGGAATGGGATAAAATATAAATTTCTCTTCTTTTCTTTTCATTTTTAATTATTTGCATAATACAAACTTCTCGCCCATTCTAAAATTACGTTAGGAGTTTTAAAATGACATGTAACCCTCCTTTTCTGAAGAAGGAACAGTTATGAGTTGTCTAATGTCACAGTGCCAAGAGTAGACCCCGTACACAGCCCCTGTCACTTCTAATTTGTTTTTCTCTTTGCGAGTGTTGATTGCAATTTCACATTAGCGAAGTGACAAATGAAACCATCTTTGCCAGGGCTCAAGACAGTCAACGAAATCCCAACGATATATGACTGTGTTGTGGAAGGGGAAGCTTTAAAAATAACTCACACTTAACAACCAGGGTTCAATAGCCCAGACTGAGGTCAAAGTAAGCTCGCCAAAGGAGAATATATAAAAACGGGGTTTTCGCCATTTCAAGAAGTGTAATTGACTCACAAACTTCCGCGTTAACAAAATCGGCTGGGATAGGCAAAAAGTGTGGTGAGAGGAAATTTATGTCAAAATTGCATTTTGGAAAGTTTTAAAATACATCTATCTATTACAGCCTCTTGATATATGTCATAATAAACACAACGCTTCTATCTATCTATCTATCTATCTATCTATCTATCTATCTATCTTTTTTTCTTATCTGTCATATTCTCATCATATCTAACTGTCTGTCTATCTTCTCTCTGTCTGTCTCTCTCTCATATATATATATATATATATATATATATATATATATATATATATATATATATATGTGTGTGTGTGTGTGTGTGTGTGTTGTGTGTGTAAACAAATAGAAACAATAAATGAAATAGAACATATATATATATATATATAAGAGAAGAGACACACACACACACACACACACACACACACATATATATATATATATATATATATATATATATATTTGTGTATTTAGCAGCAATCCTTCTTTTTCATGAACATTTCATTGAAAACGACAGACAAGGTGCTTTTATCTATTTTTTTTTAACAATTTCTCATGCGATCTAATATTTTTTTTCCTTTTCGGATGATAAATTATATAAAAATTGTCCGAATGTTTTTTTTCATGGATTATATTTTAACTGTTAAAATCAGAAATAGTTTGTTGTATGTATGTTTCATAAAATGTTTTCATTTTTCAAAACGCGGTCAAAATATTATGTCCATGTTCAAAATTAATATTATTAAGTGTTGGTTTGTTTGATTTTATAAATATGGCCTCCATTATTTTTAGCCTTTTTTTGAATGTAGATGATGTAATATATTAGTGTTGTCAACAACTATGTTACGAATAGTGTCCGGTAGGTCTCCATGAATATATATATATATAATATTATATATATAAGCAAATAAAACATAATACTGCTTCAATGAATCTCAAACATATTAATCTCCTATATTGTAATCAAATGCATATATATATATATATATATATATATATATATATATATATATATATATATATATATATATATATATACGCAATTATATACCTATGTACAGTGGGGGAAAACAGATATTCGTACACATACAAATCTTTAAATTATTGTATTTCCAACTAAGGATTAAACATACTTTTCATATAATTAACTGGACACAGATGTATAATAACTAAATATACATGGAAAAACAGAAAATATGAAGTTACTTTTCACTCACCCTGTATCCTTGGCTCTCTCTCTCTCTCTCTTTCTCTCTCTCAATCTCTCTCTTTTCTTTATATATATATATATATATATATATATATATATATATATATATATATATATATATATATATATCGCACATTATGAAATGGACGAAGTCCAACAATTATTTTAAGACATTTTTGTTTAGACCTTCTTTTTATAGATAAAAATATTTAAGTAAATGCTCTGTTTTTATAATAAACAATATTAAACAACATTTACCAGCCTGTCCGAGAAATTTTCATAGAACGAAAATTTTCTATGAAAATTTCTCGGACATTCACGCCGGCAAATGTTGTTTAAAACTTTTATCATAAACAGAGCATTTACTTAAATATTTTATCTATAAAAAGAATGTATAAACATAAAAAATGTTTATATATATATATATATATATATATATATATATATATATATATATATATATATATATATATATATATATATATATATTTTTTGTGGGTTTTATGGTTATATATATAAGACTTTATAGTTGTTCCAACGAGAGAACAGTGTATATTTAAAAAAAAAGAGATAAAGCGCAAACGTCTTTGGTTTTTTTAAAATATATATATATATATTTTATATTTCATTTTCCATAATTTTTTGCTACACGTGTTTCCGTTATCGCAACCTTCTTCAAGCAAAGATTGGATAGTTTCACGTATTACTAAAATCAATTAATTTTCTTTATGGGCTTTGATATTAAACATTCTCTGTTTTTGATGTAGTAGTGACACAAGTGTCTTTTTATATATATATATATATATATATATATATATATATATATATATATATACATATATATTTGTATACATATATATATGTGTGTGTGTATGTATACACACACACACACACACACACACACACACACACACACACATATATATATATATATATATATATATATATATATATATATATATACATGTAATATTATATTATATATTATTATTTATATATGTGCGGTACTTAATAGAAAGCCCCTTAATATCAGAGATAGACCGAACATCACATCAGTCCTACCAAATATATATATATATATATATATATATATGTGTGTGTGTGTGTGTCTGTGTGTGTGTTTGTATTACTTAAACGTTATTTTAGTGGGTACTCATATTTGAGTAGACTTCGCGTTTATTCATTAATGTTACCACTTCTTGGCTTTAAAACCGCAAGATTTCTTCGCATAGATTCAACCATATTCAGGACTCACTTTTCAATATTACACATGAATGAAACTCGAATACCCATTTGTTGAATGACGCTGTTCGTTGAGCCTTTGCAACAATCAACAAAGCACATCTTCATAAAATATTACACAGGACATGGCGCTGCCTCATTTTGTGTCACGAAAATGATGGTCTTCATACAGACCTTCTCGAAGTGTGACAACGTCACTGAAAGTGAATAAACTGAATCCAGTCGATGTGCTGTCCTGGGTAAGACGATAAACTACATCCGCGTCCTGGGTAAGACGATAAACTTTATCCAGCAGCAAGGCCTCTGATCAGGAGGTTTTGAGGTGCGTGGAACCTCGTCTTAATTGCTGGTGTTCCCAGGTCCACCCTGGCCCGGGGTTGTAGCACCTGTTAGGGTCCCACCTATAGGCAAATAATTAATCCACCTAAAAGGGGCTAAAACATTATCAAAATATAAATATAGATTTTAATACCAGCAATACTTTTTGGAAAATTTTTTACCAACAATACATTTTTGAAAAATTATTACCAGCAATAAAAAAAATTGTCGGCATTAAATAACCCATTGAGGTTGTGATATGCCGTTAAACAAACCAAAACCAAACCCTTACACGTGCGTTGATTATTGTATTACTTGTTCTTCTATTGTTCTCATTACTTTGTGATATGGAGTGACAAGACTTTCGGATCACAATGTATATCGTACAAGGTTGCACCGTTCTTTATTAATCATGACTTAGATAAACTTTCTAATTTCTATGACACTTGCTTATATTTGCATCGTCCTTCGCTAGGAAAAATTCAGGACCACTTATCGTTTTTTGATTTCTTTCATTTTTCATGTTACCTTTCAACGATTTGAGGAGCGTGCGACTTGCAAGAATCAAAAATATCTTCATGACGTTATGTCTAAACAATTTGGTATAAAAAATGAGAACATAGATAAGCATTTGTTCAATTTCTCTAATGTCACTCACTCTGACTGGGATGGAACGTTCTTTCTTGCCAAAGGATTGGAATTCTGCATTCTCGTAACTGAAGTTATCAAAGAACAGGTGCTTACGGAATTTGAGATGTTATTCTCGCAGAGGAATCTACATATTCCAACTTCCTCTGAAAAACTGACTTTCTGCAAAACTTGCCTTGCGATTATTCGTCCCTTCCTGTCGACCAGAATTTTCTTACTTGGCGACGGGTCCACTTTCAGACTATTAAGTCCTTAAATATATACTAAACCTGACAAAGTGTCAAGGGTGGTTATATTAGGGGTCAGGACTAAATTAATAAAATGGGGATCATGTCAAAATTTCGTAAAACTGATCCTGTTAAACCCTGTGACAATATTAGTATAATTGAGATTAAAATTCGAAAGCGTCTTCTTTCTATATATAAAAGTGGACTTCTTACTCAGTGGTGTATAATTGTTTTAGACCCACTAGATTTTAGAGTCGTCTAACGTACAGCTTACCCAAAACCCACAAGGAAGGCATTCATCTCAGACCTATCCTGTTAATTGTGGGTTCTGTTCAACATGAAATGGATAAGTGACAGGCTGTATTATTACAGCCTATTTCAGATCTGTATTCTTTGGTTTGTGTTCCGGGCCCGTTCAGATTCTCTAATTTAATCAAAAACCCTGAACAATGTTATGTCGTCTTTTGGCATAGTCGGTTTGTTTACAAAGGTACCTCTTCAGCATACCTTACAAACATGTACTGATGCCATTTAAGCTTCCCCCATTATTCCCGAGAATTCATCTTTTGGATATTTAGTTACGGAGGGGTAGAATTCAGTTTTAAAATCATGAATGCTCAGATTACCAGGGTTTCGATGAGCAGTCGTTTGGGTCACGTTTTAGCTAATATTTTTTGTGGATTTTCACAAAAAAACTTCTTTTTGAAATATGCGACAAGCTTTATGTTTATTATCGCTATGTTGATGAAACTTATCACGTTTTCAATTCCATTTTCTCCACCTGTCTCTTCGGGTTCCCTATGGAGGAGTAATCTGATTCCTCTTTAACCTTCTTGGATGTGGTTGTTGAGCGAAGGAACGGGTCCTTCATCACTATTGTTTACCGGAAACCTAGATTTACTGGACTATACACCAACTGAGATTTTTCTGTTCCCAAATCCCGGAAGTTAGATTTAATTTCCACTTTGGCACATCATGCGTTGATATATATTCTTTGAAACCTTGTGAAGGAAATGGAAAACATCCATAGTATTTTCCGGGATAATGGTAACCCGGAGAATGTTATTAAACATACAATTGACCGAAGGGTTAAATTTTAAGTCTCCACCAATATTTGGTCCCGGTTTGTTTCCGGTGTCGATGAAATTGCCGTGGTTGGGGTGGGGCAGCGAGATATTGGCTAATAGTGTCAGCCTGTGTTAAATCAGTGAATATCTATCTATCTATCTATCTATCTATCTATCTATCTATCTATCTATCTATCTCTCTCTCTCTCTCTCTCTATATATATATATATATATATATATATATATATATATATATATATATATATATATATATATATATATATATATATATATATATATATATATATATATATATATTTATTAATTCAATTTAAATAGAAAATAGACAACATGATTTGACATTGAACTCTGTATTACATCCTCCTTGGGATTATCCATACGGATTACCAAACTTTCCATTACATGCACACACAGACAGGGAAGTGTTTGAACTGGATGATGGGAGATTATATATATATATATATATATATATATATATATATATATATATGTGTGTGTGTGTGTGTGTGTGTGTGTGTGTGTGTGTATATACAATGTATATGTATATATATATATATATAAGTATATATACGCATGCTCATGGACTGCAAACTTATTTTTCCTTGCATAACTCTATCTCCCAGATATATATATATATATATATATATATATATATATATATATATATATATATATATATATATATATATATATATATATATATATATATATATATATATATATATATATATATATATAATTATGTATTTGAAAATTATAACATAAATATGTTATAAAATCACTATTATTTTTGCTCTCCTCTATATTGAGCACTCTTTTAAGAATAGTATTTTTGGGTTATTGGAATTTATTCCGTATAGGTACCTCCACGAAATTGCAAAAAAAATAGACATAGTCTGATGAAAAAGACGCCAAAATTTACGAAAACAAAATTTTATCGTCAAAATGCTTATGTTTTTATGAAGAGGATAGACCAAATTTTTTTAATTATTTTTCAAAATTTTCCATCTTTTAGAATATTCTAAATTTTGATTTAAAAACCTTGTTTATCTTTTTTTTGCAAAAAGGGATACTAAATAACATAGATAATTTTAGCGCGTTTTTTTGGTATTTATACCTATTAATTTGGAAAATCTTGTACAATAAAAAATAATTGTCAGATGTTAATGAAACTTTCAGAAAATATTCACAGATGATCGAAATTATTATGAATATGTTTTTTTTATTAAAGTCATGGCAGAAATATTTTTTTTTTATTAACACCCCATATCTAATTTTAAAAAAAAAACTCAAAAAATTCCATACCATCGGTTTTAGTGATTACAATATTTAAAGCACAAGGCTTTGAAGAATGTAAATCATGTTTTTTTTTTTAATTAACCCATTACCTGAAAATCAGCTCTGAATTGTAACATACAAAAGTAACAAAAACTCAATAAAACAAATATACTATTTAATCTCAAACGCTTTTATTTGTTTTATTTGTTCGTATGAATATGGACAATATTTTCTGAAAGCAAAAATTTTTTTTCAATGAAAATTGAATTTTTAATACAATTATTTCTCATTTCTTTAATTTTAAATCGAAATTTTAACACTTTTTTCATTAAATTTTTAAAAAATTAAAAAATAAATAACAGCACCATCGACCTTTGTACTTCTCTTTCTTAGCTCGTCATTGTCTAGGGATTTGAAAATTGTATAATTTGGACCCATCCGATGATCCCCACTAATGAAAAATGTAATTATGTTTTGATAAAAAGCGCTTCAATGGTTTGTCATTAAAAAGTACGGAAGGTCACGTGGCTTGAGTGTAAGCGTAGATTTCATTATTTATAGTATTTATTATCTCTAGTGTTACGTGTTGATAATTGTAACAAAGGAAAAAATGATTTACCACGACACAGAGCTAAATCACAAACAAATATTTAATTTACTAAAACAGAACAAAACATATACAGGATAAAACAATTGTAGCCTACAAAACAGAAAACAAAGAGTTACTGGCGGAGTGTTACGAGGAAGAAGGAAAAGGAATCAAATATCTTTATCACTTTAGGGCGAGTGAAGTAATCTAAGTGCTATATTTGGAAATCCACAAAGGTATGTAATAAATATTAATTTTTAGTTTGGTCAATGAAAATTAGTCAAAATTCTATTTACCAACTTTGTTCCATGAAATTCTCTTTTGGGTTTTGGTTGGTCGGCAACTTTTTATAGAGATTCTTTCGGCTGGATATAATAGTCCTTGAATCAAATGCCGGAGTTGATACTGACAGCATTGACAACCCTTTTCCAAAATCCCATTTTTATAGGGCTAACACCTAATTTGCATATTTCTAGATTTTTTCTCGAATATACTAGAATGATCTAGAATCTTCCAAACATTCTATTTCTAATTTCTATTTTTACAACTACTTCATGAGTGAAAACTTTTTGTAATAACAAGTAGAACTCAAAGGAATCCCTTATTATAGAAATGCATCCTCGTAACAATAGATAGTATCAACAAAGTTATGTTTTAAGTTCCAGTAATAATAAAATAACAAAATAAAGGAAATTGGAATGCTAATTTTTTGTTTTTATTATCTACTAATTACGGGGTAGTACATAAGTTTGATTCACACAAAAAACAAAAAAACGTTACGTCACGTATGACCATCTGTATGATAACGCGAATCTCACGTTAGCTGTCGATATGTGATGACAGGTATCACTTGTCACTCGAGAAATGACAACACAGTTCAGATCGCTTACTTTTTTTATTTCGAACAATTTTTTTATTCGAAAAAGTAAGTAAAAGCTTTTTCAAAATATTTTAACTAATCTTTAAATTTGCTAATTTTAGTCAAATAAATTTTGAAAAAAGTAGAATTGATTTTTGGTATAATTATACCAAAAAATAAACGAGGATTTTTAACTTGTTTACAAAATTAGAAAAAAAAAAATGGCTGATAGCTACTTTTTTAAAGTAATTTTGATGACAGAAATAAACAACATTTTTAAATAAAATTTCAGACCTGATAAGAATGAGTAAAAAATTTTTAAAAATAATCAAAAAATACTTTGGTGTTTCTTCTTAAGAATGATATATATATATTTAAGCCGATAAAAATTTATTACATCGTTTTTTTTCATGCTATATATTTTTTGTAGCAATTTCGTGGAGGTACCTACGTATACACCAATTCTCTCTCTCTCTCTCTCTCTCTCTCTCTCTCTATATATATATATATATATATATATATATATATATACAGTAAGGTTCACCCGGGGGCATCTCGATGTAGAGGGTCACGTTAGGAAGCAATTTGTGCGGATAGGAGTGAAAGATAACGGTTAAACTTCGGCCTGAACAGGTTAAGATCGTAGTGGTCGGCGAAACAAATTCTTAGGAGTTGTTTCCACTGAGCAGTAGTTTGCGGGAAGAATCTGTGGAACTTACTTATCACCGGTTGAATAGGCAGGAAATGTGGCTGGCTTGCTTCTATGTAAGTGGCATGGCGTGTCCTTGCTGTGAAGGTTTGAACTGGCGAGACCAGGGAATTTCGTCCGAGCACTTTCTTCGGAAGTAGTGACAGAGCAGCAAGAGGCTTGACACGTCCCGTCTGTGGGAGAGAGGTTGGAGAATAATCCATCACCCAGGAGTCGAAGATGCTTTTGGGCTTTATAAAATCTGGGAGTGAGGTCTGGCTATCTCACGCCCATACATGACAACAGTACACCATTTTAAGCCTGATACTGGTGAGGTACAAGAAGCTGGCCATTTTATCTGCATACTTAGCAACGGATCTTATGTACGAGTTCCGATTCAAGTTAGTTTGAGACCCAATAGTCTTTACGTCATTTTTAGATTTAACAGAGTATATCTTAAATTTCATTAAAGTACTTTCATTAAAAAACACTTTGAATTAATGCAGTTACTGATATAACAAAAGTAGTCTGTGTTTTCCGTGCGCCGATGGCTTAATGTTTAGAATCTTGACACCAGTTCAGTCGGGTTTCGATGGAGGCAACCGGATGTCTAGCCACACTGATGAGCTGGGAACAGAAACAGTCTGTCTGTGGATGACGGTATACCTGAAAATTAAGTTCAGTTGAGCTCTCTGGGGAGGAGATGTGTGTTGGTAAACAGTGACTATTATATATATATAGACTCTTCACTGCGAAGAGTCAATGTTTATAAAGATAAAACACGTTCCCTTTTCGATGGCTTAATGATTTAGAATCTCCAATGACACCAGTTCAGTCAGGTTTCGACCCTAGCTGGAGGCAACGGATGGATGTCTAGCCACACTGATGAGCTGCGAAACAGTCTGTCTGTGGATGACGGTGTATATATGTATTAATAATATATTCTATATCTTCAAAGAATGAATGAATTTATTTTTAATCCGTCTATTTCATTACTTCAAACTCTTTTAGTGTTCACTTTAGCATCTACAATAAAATGTTTGAAAATTCTAATCTAATTATTATCAGCAACATGATACCTCAAAATTACCTCCTGTGTAAGAAAAATGTCGTATATGAATTCTTCCCCCTCGGAAGATAACGTCTCCAACATTAATAATAAAAAATAGCATTAAATATTTACATTGGGCTGACATGCACAACACTCTCTCGCAGATTGAGTTGTCCCCAGTCGTAATTCATTGCCATCCGTGTTACACATCGAACAGTACCATCACGAACGACCAAAAAAAAATATATATCAACAGAATGCAAATACTAGTATATAATACCAAAATAATCTAGTGCATGAAGAGATTCAAAAACCTGGAATCTGTTATTGTACAAAATAAACCGCCCACATTAAATACAATATCATTTTCTACATTAGACGATATCTTGAAGTGCATATCATTTAATGTGCGCATATATTATATTAGTATAAGGAAAATACAACTAAAGGAATAAATAAAATAATAAAATAAAATGTAAATAATTATAATAATAAATAAATAAATCGCATTAATTTTTGTGCAGCCTCGTTCTCAATAATCATTACAGATGACGTCAGCGTAAGCTATTTCAAAACTGAAACTTTCCAAAGCCTACCAGGATATAGACAAAGGAATGCTAACTACCACACAAATTTAACTGGTTCTTGAAAATAACTGCAATTGTCGAAATTATCTGAAGAAAGAAATGGCAAAATAAGAACTTCGGACAGTTTGGTTTGGTTTGGTTTGATTTTCGCTATATCAAGCCCTTGGGACATTTACTGCCGAATCAGACAGTTTATCCACAAGACTTCGCACACAATATTTTAGAAAATTTATTTGAAAATTGTAAAAATACAATAAACAATGAAACAAACATACGTTGCCGGTCCTTTCTAGTCATATTTGTTTGGATAAATACTTGCTGCTTAAATATACCTCATACACACACACACACACACACACACACACACATATATATATATATATATATATATATATAAATATGGAGAGAATATTCAATATCAGATATATAGATGTAATAGATATAGACAGTATGACATAGAAATAAACACTGCATTGTGACAATTATACAGTTTCGGATCGAGTACAGAATCAACTGACATATATATATATATATATATATATATATATATATATATATATATATATATATAATATATAATCAAGAAATAATCATACATAGAATTAATCAGCAATATAAATCATTCTATGTATGATTATTTCTTTTTGATATATAAAATATATAAAATATATATATATATATATATATATATATATATATATATATATATATATTTATATATATATATTATATATATATATATATATATATATATATATATATATATATATATATATATATATAGATAGATAGATAGATAGATAAAATGAATTGTGTCCGAGAATTATTTAATATTTTTCTGATTAAACGTTATTATTAGATAATATTTATTTTAGTAAATGGCCTGTGTTTGTTTAATTAAACAATATTAAGACCAGTAAATATAATTAATACTAATTAATTAAAAAATAAACCATTTACTTAAATAAATTGTACTAACGTTTAAACAGAAAATATATACATAATTGTCGGGCTCAGTTTATTTCGTTATATATTGTCATTGTTTAATTTAAGATACGTTACGTGAGCAGATATGATCGTTTGTCAAAAATTGTGTTTAAAAGCAGTAATTTTGACTTTCCTAACCAGGCGCTTCTCTGTAGCTAAATAGTATCGACCATTGGATCGAATAACGATTTCCATATAGGACTATGGGTTAGATACCTGTCGGAGAACGTATTTTTTCTACGAGATTTCTCGAACATTCAGGCCGGTAAACGTAATTAATACTGTTTAATTAAATAAACATAGCATTTACTTAAATAAATTGTATCTAATAATAAAAAATAGAATATATATATATATATATATATATATATATATATATATATATATATATATATATATAGCCATTTTATCCTGGTCAATCATTTTAATTCTCTTCAAATCTATCCCACATATTGTATGTTCATGTTAATCATGTGAATTTTCGGCACTTTCCCCCGATTGAACAAAAGAACTTTTACTCCGTGTGTGGGAAAGCATGCATATCGTGACCAAACAGTTTTCCCCCGCTAAATGTTAATGGAATTCTTTGTGAAGTAACAGGGACGTCAAGTGAAAGGGAAAATATAAGATGGCCAAAAAGGCTTAGAAAATCAAAGAAAGGAAGTCAGGGACTATAAAATCCTGTATAGTTCGCGTGAATATCGAAGAGAAAATGTTTTTATTATGCATATAATGGTAGCTTTGGGCCCAGTGAAGTGATTCCTTTTGCTGTTTTGAATTAATCGGAATGTATCGGAATATCCGCTCTTTGAGCAAGACATAAGCATATATATCGACTACGTCAAATCTAGCACAGGGTCACAATAATGGATTCACTTCCTGTGAATCCAACTATCCCCCAACAGCTTGCGAGATTAAACCAGTGACAAACGATCTACAGCAGTATTCAAGCTTCAATTAATCCACTTGCATTTGACCTTGGAATAGGACATTCGGATAGTTATCGACGCTGAAAGTAGAATCGGCGTGCCGGGTTCAATTTACGGGTTGCTCTATTGCATTCACTTTCACACAAATGTCCTCGATAGAGGCATGAGTCTATCTCAGTTGTACCTAATTATGAGGAAAAAGAGAGGGCTTAGAATATTCAATACTCGCAGGAGAAATTGAAGGTAAGAGAAACACATGCACAACCTACCTAGTTTCAGTGAATAGATGGTGAAATAGGGTTTGATGAAAATGGCAAAAAGATAAAATTTGTTAAGAGCTACAAAAGACAATAGCCGCGTCATATAGAATAAGTATGGGTTAAGTAGTAATGTAGACTGACCGCTATAGCCTTCCGTGGAAACTAGTCTAAGAGAATGAAATGATGACATTAGTTTCAAGCATAAAGCCTTGGGAGACAGCTACATTAATACAAAAAGAACAAAAAATCCGTTGAAGAAAAATTTCGTATGTTACATACGATATTACTTGTATTTCCTCAAGATTTTAAGTTCTTAATCTGGTGTCTAATAGACAAATAGTTAACTATTTCCAGCAATACATTTTTTAAAAATTATTACCAGGAATACAATTTTGAAGGAAATATATTACCAGAGACAGATTTTTGACAAAACAAAGTATTACCAGCAATAACATATTTGTCAGCATTAAATAACCCATTGAGGTTGATATGCCGTAAAATAACATAAACCAAACCAATCTAAACCAAAGAATACATATTCTATTCAGACGAATCTATCCTAAAAATGTTGCCGGCATTAAATAACCCATTGATGTTAATATGCTGTTAAACAAAATAAACCAAATCAAACATATGAGTAGATGTTTGCAACAGCAATGATATACCCATTCTATAAAACGACTTAAAGGGGACATGGCGATTATAAATAATTTCCTTAGAATCGAAATTCGATTCTAAAATCACAGATCAACATGTTCATACAAAATACATTTATATGAACATTTTCATCTGAGGAATTAAAATTGAATTTCGATTCAAAAAAATAAATTATAAGCATCATGAACACTTAAAGTTGTCTGTTTCTTAATATAATTAATATTTGCTCTTTTTACACTGAGCTCTCAATGATTACCAAACACATCTTTACTGACATATATATATATATATATATATATATATATATATATATATATATATATATATATATAATATCTGACATTAATTGCACAACACGAAGTTTCATGCCGAAGCAATTTTTCAAGTGCTGGAATTATAATATTATATTTGTGCAATATTTTATCTATCTATCTATATATATATATATATATATATATATATATATATATATATATATATATATATATATATATATATATTAAATAGCACTGTTACTTTTTTATTGAACACTGTCTTTTCTCACACTATAGAGTATTTATATGTATATTAGTATACGATCGTTGTTTCATCGCGATCGTTAGGCCATGAGTGTTGGATTTTTTTCTAGTCGAGAAAAATCCAACACCCGCGGACTGACGATTGCGCCTAGCATGACAGCCTGTCGACTCTGAATGTTGACTACAATGTTCACTTTTTTATATATATATATATATATATATATATATATATATATATATATATATCAGTAAATATACTGATTAAAATTGCTTCATAAGAGAAAACATTTTTGTTTCATTTTCTTCAGATTAGTGTACAAATAAAATAATATGTTCAAATATGATAATTATTAAAGAACAATTCGTTAATTCCATACACTATAATTTCGAAGCAACCGACAACGTATTTCCCAATAAATTATTTAATACATTGAAAATGATTTTTGAAAACACAGTTAAAGCTATTTGTGACTGTGCTTGAAAAAATAGATTATTGGAAAAATAATTGCAATTTCTTTCCACTATCAAATTTAATGCAATATATCTCAGCTATGCGTGAAATATATTACTCGAAATAAGAAGTATTACAATTTGACTGCCAACAATAAACACGTCTATTTATTCCAGCTGCATCAAAATTCTCAAGTCTTGAAACCGATTAATTCTTTCTTCAGAGGTTTTTTTCGCTACTTCGCGGTTATTGGAAATCATCTCTTGCAAGAAATTGTCGAAATGCTTGAAAAATGTGGCACTTGGATGGAGGGAGGATTCGTGAGTAAGATCGGTGTGGTGGAGCTCCATAGGCCAGTTCATTCAATTGTCTGCAGTCATTTGCGAGACACAAGGTTACCCGTTGTCATGGAGAACTGACCCTTTTCGACTGAGCAGAGTGGAATCTAAACCTTGCAGTTCTTGGAGGATTTTATTGATTTCATGGTGATGTTTCTCAGCGCTAATTGATTCACAGGGATTCATGAAGCTAAATTGGATGGTTCCCTTCATAGACCACAAGACATGGACCAAAACCTTTTGATACAACTTCAACTTGAGAAAAAGTGTTACGTCTTTTCCTCGATTCAGTCACGGTGCAGAACGCTTGTTGGATAGAATTCATTTTTCGTCGCATGTTATTAAGAAAAGTGTCAGTTTTCTTGGCAAAGAAGAAAACATTTTCTGATGCTGATTTAAAAAAAAATGATGGTTCTTGTTCAGAATACATTTTCTAAATTTGTTAGTTTAAAAATTGGTGTAAATATCGAATTTTCAAAGATTAATTCTTCTTCTAAGATATCCTGGAATGTCATTTCGGTAACCGCTTCCGTGACGGAGTCCAATTGACGCTCGTCAATAGCAGAATAACGCCAACATTCAAGATTTTTGGCTGTGTTAAAAACCTTTTTGAATCAGCAATGAGTTGAACGTTCTTTCACGCACAAGTTTTTAAAGGCTTAGTAAATATTGCCAGTTATCTCCGCTGCTTTACGCCCTATCATAGCTCTCTATAATTTCCGATCTTTTGTCGGTTAAGACCCGCCATGCTACGCACATTGTAACGAACCACCTTCATTCTCTTTCTATTCCACAGATAAGATATAAGTTCCACTAGAGCACCTTCTTCCCGATAATGGCTGCTCTGTGGAACCGACTTCTAGGAGGATGTTTTCCGAGATAATACAATCTTAACCTGTTCAAGTCTATGGTTAACCGTTGTCTTCTCTATATATCAACATAAACTGTGCCCCTTACCTTGAATAGCTACCGGATCTTGTACAGGATGAACGTCACTATAAAAAAAAAAGATAAAAAGGTAAGCAATTTTTGTCCGCTTATAATTCTCCCTAGCAATCCCTGTTTTGCCATTCATTGGAGAAATGATGTCGAAATGGATAGCGGTGCGTATTTAGAAATCACAAAGCCGAGTTCGAATTCCAATCAAGTTCACTACCTTTATTTATGTGCATTGGAAAAGCTAAGAATTCATCTCTCTTCCCCAGCTATGGGTAAATAGCAGCGTCGACTGAGTTGTATAGCCTTGTTTGGAAACTAGTCAAGGAAAAAGAAAATTCTGAATTCAAATCAGCCTGGACAGTAATGAGCTCTGTTCGGCTGTCTTGCTCATGAAACACTACAACCTTGCATGATTTCCCTCGAACGATCATATCTGTTCGAAGCGTACCTAAACGTAAACAAATGACGTCACGCACTACGAAAATTATTTTTAATATATTTTATTGTTATATTTTATTTGTAAGCAGTAAAATCGACCTTGCTAACCAGAAGCTCCTCAGTAGATAAATTGGTATAGCACACCAGGCTATATGACGGTTCCGTGTAGGATCCAGGTTCGATTCCTGTCGAAGAACATATTTTCTATGAAAATTTCTCGGACGTTCAGGCCAGTAAATGTAATTAATTCTGTTTATTATAAACAGAGCATTTACTGAAATATTTGTGTCTATATAAATGACGTATAGCAATAAAATATATTAAAAATAATTGTCGGACTTTGTCCATTTTTTGTGCGTATACATCAATATATAAATGTATAAGTAATGAACTGAATAGTGCTTATTTAGTACAGTTCAAAAGCTGGAAGGCATCCCCAGAATTAGCATAAGATGAACTTGACAGAAGTGTTTAAAAAGATGAAAAAAGAGATCTTAGTCAGGGAGAAAAGAACGGGATCAATTCTCAAACTTATACTTTAAGAAACTTTTGCAATGAATGGCAAAAAATTTGTCCTACAGTAATCAAGGCTAGAGGGGGGTATTTTGACGAGAGAAAATTTAATCATAAAATGCTTTTTTTTTCTTTTTGCCATAATAAAAATTTTAATAAGAACTCATGTCTCAAATTTTAAACTTGTATAATAATTTTCTCTTAAAGTACAAAACAACTACTTTCTGTGTCAATTTTAAAAATAAATTACCAGAAGTGTCCTTAAACAAAAATAATATATATATATATATATATATATATATATATATATATATATATATATATATATATATATATACATTCAGAAATTCTAAATAAATCCATTTGAATAGCTATTTCACCCCATGAGAATTTCCTTGCAAAATTTGTCAGCAACAAGGGGTTAAGAAATAAAATAAAATGGTAGTTTAAAAACTTTAAACTTTGAAGAAGCAAAAAAGAAGAAAGAAAGATGAAAAGAAGAAAAATGAAAAGCAGAAAGAGGAATATAACAGAGAACGTGGCAAAACGTCTTGACAAAA